>CM065664.1:11917475-12187475 GCA_033220385.1 Triplophysa yarkandensis | reverse complement strand
TTACATTGTAAGGTGTAATCGTGTCTCCCAGGATATCTGAAAAGTGTTAAGCAGTTCATACGATTTTATATTGTTTGAATATGTTTAAAATCTAACTGTAAACTAAAAGCATGATTATGTTTGTTACCTATTGAATTTTCTCGAGAACAGAGTTTACACTTCTGCACCATACTAGCACTCCCTCGTCCTCCTTTCAGTGGCACGCTGTCCTGGGTAAGATAAATGGTGATCACTATACAAGTGTGCTTTTTTATATGCAATATAGTAAATATAATATATTGTGAGTTACTTATCACAACATAGACGGTCAGTGTGCCTCACATGATGCAATCTACCTGTAAGGTGATGTACTGCCATTTTTCTGAGACCTCCCCACAATTTCCACACTTGAGCTGCAATGATAAATGTCATTAGCAACATTTATTATGATAACTGTCTCTTATGAACATATTATTACATAAATTACTTCTGTAATCATCCAAGCATGATTTGTGTGAGGGAATACTGATTTTGACCATAATCATACATATTTACATTAAACATTTAAAATTTATTATCCTATAAACTAAGTACTGTGATGGTGCAGGGTCATCCAATGATGATACAATGTTCTTTAGATACCTCATTAAAATGTGTACAGATAAGTACACATTTGTTGACAAGTTTTAAACAAAATAAACGACTACTTTACCTTCAAATACCATCGAAAATCATCCCCCACTGGCCTAACGTTTGTAACATTCTCCAGAGTGGCTTTGAACTGCAATCCAAACTTCTGTGAAGCACATTAAATGTTTAAGACATGTTGTTCTGTTTAAAAATATAAAAACACATTTCCACTTACCCCCATTTTCGACCACGCCCCCGTTTGTGTGTATCCGGTGACGTATAGAGGGCGACAGTGTGTACTGCTCCACCTAGCGGAGATTGTAAACACTGCAGGCGTGAAACGAAATGCAGAGCATGAAGGAAACAATGACAACTTTGGTTGTTCATTTATTTATTTATTTCCAAATATTTTTATCAAAATTAAGCATAACCAAAAAGAGGTCATCTGGTAAAAACTTTAGGGTACAAAATTTTGCTCATATGAGTGTGATGGAAGATTTCAAGTAATTCCAAGTTAAAATGCATAGTTATATTTAATACAGTACATGTTTGTGGGTTATATATTAGTGTTTAAAAGAACTGTTTTCTTAGAGGTATTTTTGTTACAAATGACATCATTTTTAAATTAGAGAGGACCAATTCATGCCTGATTTGGTTAGATCTATGCTATCGTCTTGGTTCATCTAATACTGTTTTTTTGTAAGTTTACCTTACATAGCAAATTAAGAAATCTTGAAATATTTTTTGTAACACTAAAAGATTTCGTTAAGACAACACTTATATAGCACCTTGCTGGTACAAGCTGTGCCAACCCGTGCCATGTCGTACCACGTACAAACCCACCAAAAATTTAGAAATCAAAGATACAAAATAAACCACTTAAAATCGAATGCGTTCACCACAATGTAACATACACGCTAACATATTTACAAAACCATATCTCTTCATTCACATACACATAAAAGGCCTCAAATATGAGGTACTAGGGTTTTTAAAGCAGATGGAACAACCCACACAACCTGAGCTCTGACTTCAAGTATTTGCACCGACGGCGCTGTGATCAACCTTGTCTCTTCTTTCAGTCTGACCAAAATCAAAATTCAATACTTTTATTTACTGAGTAGCTGAGAAAGCAGAACACACTGACAGGACAGGCTAAGTGTGGAATTGAAACTTCCAAAAAACCTTGTTTACCCTGTTAAAAAATAAAATCAAACAGTTATCCACAAAATTCTGAATGCAAATAATGCTAACAACAACAAAGGCATTTCAGCTCCTGCATCCCTTAAGTATTAACTGGACAAAAAGGATGACTGCTGTTATTATTCAGTCCTGCCCTTGCCTCAATGGAGGGAAGGGCCACAGTGAGGTCAGTGCGGTCTACTGGACTCTGACGTTCTTCTTTTTCTGGGAGTTCCATGGCCGTTTATTAAACCATTCTGTCGTTTGGTGACTCCTCCATTTAGGATGTCCTGAATATGCTGCACGATAAGGTTAATAGCCACTGGGGAGACAAGTGGAAAAATACATTATATTAAATAGTGAATGTCAACATCCAAATAATTGATAATGTCAACATACAAATAATTGATAATGTTAAGAGTCTTAAATTACATTTTATAAAATGTATTAGAGCATTGACTTACCAAGGTTGTCCGCTCCTCGAGGAATGATGACATCTGCATATTTTTTGGTCTGCAAGTAGAAATGATAAAATATAATATATAACTTCTGTCACGAACGAACGGCTGTGAAAATAAAATGTAACATTTTTAGTTATGTTAAGATACTTACTGGAAGACAAAACTCCTCAAAAGCTGGCTTTACAAAAGTAATGTACTGATTAAGAACCTGTTCCAACTCTCTGCCTCTCTCACTGGTGTCCCGCAATACTGACAGCAAACACAACATTGGTCAACAATAGAAACATGGGAATGAATCATGATTCATCTGGACACTTTGAACCATCTACCTCTTCGTGAGAGTCTCGTGTCTGGATCTGTGTCCACAAACAGCTTCAACTGGAACAGGTCACGAATCTCTTGCGAGTAAAACATGAGAATCCCCTCAAAAAGGAGGACATCTGCTGGGTATACTGTCACAAACTCATCCTTCCTGTCAAAGGTTCAGAGACCACATGATTTATAGTGACTCTACTCTTTACATCAGCATACTCTAAATGGCTTTCTCCGCTAGTTATCCGCCCTTTAAAAGAGATGTTTACCTGGAATGGGTAACAAAATCATACACGGGGATGTGCACAGTCTCCCCCTGAAGGATGTCATGCAGTGTCTTCATGATGAGTTCACTGTCAAAAGCATCTGTGAAAAATACAAGTGTCAGCCTGCAATGAATCTGAACAAATGCTCATATTATGAGAAAAAGATGTAGAATACGAAGTTTGCTTTTTTACCTGGATGATCAAAGTTGAACTGGCCCTTTAATGCTTTGGCTTTCTGCTCAGGTGTAAGCTCCTTGTAAAAGCTGTCCTGACTGAAGATGACCACCTGACGTTGATGATGGTCAATTTTATTCTGGCCTAACAGCTCCATTATCTTCTCACATACTGAAGACTGAGAAGATAAACGTACAAAAAATGTTAGATGTAAGGCACTAACTTACAATAAGTGTTCATTATTTTATCGTCACACGCATATCTCCATTTAGTATTTTTTAATGCCTTGTTTGTTTTTAAGTGAATGCCAATAAATAGCTTGACTTTAATTTATTGAGTATGGTATCTACACCTAGAATCACAGCACTATCTATATTGAAGATAAAAAACATTATCTTCAATAAGTATCAGTGTGCGTGTGTTCACCGTTGTTGTGCAGAGTTCACTGTTTGTTCAAGGTCACTGTGTATGTGCCCACAGTGTGTGTGTGTTCACGGTTGGTGTGAATGTGCTCACTGTGTCTTAGTATGTGTGTGTTCACTGTTGGTGTGTGTTCACGGTGTCTTTGTGTGTGTGTGTGTGTTGAAGGTTGGTTTGTATGTATTTATCGTGTCTGTGTGTGTGTGTCTGTGTGCTCGAGGTTGGTATGTATGTGTCCACAGTGTGTGTGAGTGTTCACAGTTGTTGTTGTGTGTGTGTGTGTATGTGAGTTCATGGTTGTTGGTGTGTGCATACGTGTGAGTTCACGGTTGTTGACGTGTGCGTGCGTGTTCACCATTGTTGGCGTGTGTGTTCACGATGTTGGTGTGTGGGTGCGCGTGTGTTCACCGTTGTTAGCGTGCGTGTTCACAGTTGTTGGCGTGGGTGCGTGTGTGTTCACGGCTGTTGGTGTGTAGGTGCGTGTGTGTTCATGGTTGTTGGTGTGTGCGTGCGTGTGTGTTCACCGTTGTTGGCGTGCGTGTTCGCGGTTGTTGGCGTGGGTGCGAGTGTGTTCACGGCTGTTGGTGTGTAGGTGCGTGTGTGTTCATGGTTGTTGGTGTGTGGGTGCGTGTGTGTTCACCATTGTTGGCGTGTGTGTTCACGTTGTTGGTGTGTGGGTGCGTGTGTGTTCACGGTTGTTGGTGTGTGGGTGCACGTGTGTTCACCGTTGTTAGTATGCGTGTTCACAGTTGTTGGTGTGTGTGTGTGTGTGTGTGTGTGTGTGTGTGTGTGTGTGTGTGTGTGTGTGTGTGTGTGTGTGTGTGTGTGTGTGTGTGTGTGTGTGTACTTTGAATGAACAAAATACAGAGCACGAATTCTGTGTCACCATACTTGGCTGTATGTCACTTCCCTTCACTTAGAATACTTTGCTTTATTTAAAATCCAAACTGTGTAATCGTGGCTATGTAAACACGCACCATTGTGACGTCACTTCTCCGCATCTTCCATCGAGAGACACGTGGTTTAACAGCGACCAAAAACAAACCTTTTAAAGCAGCCCAAGAATAAAACCATCCGTCACATTGCGACGTTAACAACATTTGTGTCTTTAAAATGCTGCCGCCGAGTTGTTATATGTCGACCTGCTGCGCCACGTGGAACTAACATATACAGAAAACATCGACGGTGATGCGAATTCTATAGATTAAATAGAACTTTATAACTGCGAATAAAAGTTTAACAGGGTTTATAACAATACCCAAACTATATCGTCACCTTCTTCATAGAAAATGACACAATGGGAAGTTACAACAGGCAGCAAAATAGAAATAAATACATATGAATTATGTATTTTAATAAATAAAGTTTTTTGAGTTTTTAATAAAACGATGGGAGTTGCTTTTATTATGTGTATGAGGAACCACGCGGTCGGTGGGGGCAAGTTTGCGCCATTTAAAGCCTTAATGACGATTACGGACCCGCGTAAGAGTTAATAATAAAGAAAGAACTCGAACCTTTCCACTGGCGGTGCCTCCGGACACACCGATGAGGAAAGGCTGACGGAACGTGTGGCCGTTCTCCTCTCGTCCTGTGAGATGTGTTTCACTGTCGCCGGCCATGCTTGCAGTGGAGGTGAAACGTGTGCCGCTATTCTAATATTACTCACCCCCCCGCGCCCCTCCTCCTCCCTACTGTTCCACGAGCTGCTCATCTCACACAAAACTCTACACTTTATTCATTCAAATAGTGCATTTATCAAAATATTCCTTTGTGTTGGTGATATTTAAAGAAAAAAATTCGTAAAAATAAATGAAATTTTGAATTTTGTTAAAGTTTTGTGTTGGTGATATTTAAAAAATAAATCGTAAAAATAAATGACATTTTGAATTTTGTTAATTTTTGTGTTGGTGATATTTAAAAAATAAATCGTAAAAATAAATGACATTTTGAATTTTTTTAATGTTGTTTTAGATTTTTAGTTTTTTAGTTTTTTTTTGCACAAATGCATGCTTTATTATTTTATATGCGTCATTTAAATTCCAAATTAATTGCACTTTAATAATTGATATTTTGCCCACGGGACAGACACAGTAAATGCATGTTTGATTGTGACTTTTTATTATTTTTATACTTTTAATAACGTGTAAAAATCGTATTCTGAAGTGTCTGATATAAAAGAATAATTAAATCACATCCGTGACCTAAATTTAATCCCATTTTATTTGCGGAAAACAAATGACGTAGTCTGTGCAGACCAATCAGATTGCTCGAAAATTGTAAGCCCCGCCTCCACATGATCAAACATGGCAGGGTTGATCGGTAAGTTGCAAAGTTGCTGTAAGAGGTGAGTGGGTCTGATCGTGTGTATAAGTGTGTTGCTGCCTCTAGATATTTTTGTATAAAGCTGTGTGGAATTGAGTTTGTTTCTTTTGTGTCTAAAGAAGACATTGTTGACATCTCTCCAGGAGTTCAAAGTTCAGCATTAGGCAGATGAAGATGCCCCTGTTGACCAATCTCCTGACCCCGGGTCTGAGGGCCCTGCATTCCACTGGGACCAGAAGTGCAGTTTCAGGAACTGTTCATATAAAAGATCCTCTTAACTTCTGGGGTGGTTGTCGGGTAAACCTCAAAGATGTGAAAAGGAAATCTGAGCCAGTGTATGAGCCTGCAACAGGTAATGTGCTTCCCAAAAATGTACCCCCCCCTCATCACAAGGCTCTTATTGCCCAATCAGACTTTGCCCTGTGACATGATCTAAATCATTGATCTTACTGTTGATGTGGTCAAACTATGGCATGTTATTTCATATTCAATTCTATTCAATGTTCTTCATATTCAATTCTCATATTCCTTTATGTTGCATAATAACATGTAGATTCTGTATATTGATGTATGTTCGTTTTAAACAGGCCGTGTCTTGTGCCAGCTGCAGGCCTGTGAGGCACCAGAGGTTGATGCGGCCGTAAGCAGTGCCAGCGCTGCTTTCACACAATGGAGTAAACTTGCTGGCATGGAAAGAGCCAGAATCATGCTAGAGGCAGCAAGACTCATTGAGGTAATTCTCAATACGTTGATTCAACTTTTTAACACACTGTTTGTCTGAATATTATAGTATTGCATAGAAAATGGCATTAATCTATCAGTTTTGGACTGTTGAGTATAGAAGCGAAGAGAGGAGATCGCTGAGTTGGAGACGGTCAATAATGGAAAGTCAATCACAGAAGCACGTCTAGATGTGGACTCAGCCAGGCAGTGCATTGAGTATTTTGCAGGGCAGGCCACCACTATGTCGGGTGAGCTGATTTGGCATGACAAGAGATCTTTATTTATTTTGTGTATTATTTTTTTGCTAAAATACATAATATACAATACTGTAATGCTGCATAAGATATTTGTTGGTTTACCCAAAAGGTGTAATTACTCGTTTGGCTCTTGGCGAAGGCGGTCGCATCTTTTCCCTCTCCTCTCCCTTATCTCTCCTTGCTATGCTTGCTATGTCTTGTTACTCTATTCTGAGACTCTCTTTGCCCTGCTCTCGAAAGAGAAAAGGAATAATGGATTTGATTAGCTGGTCTCTGAATGCAATTGACACCCTCTTCTCGACGAGTAGCCTGGGTTCGGGGGAACCCAACTGACCTGCAGGAACATTTGCAGCTGGATACATGATGAACGGTGGGAGAAGTGGCGCATCGTGTGCCTGGCGACATTGTCCCTGGAGGATGTTGAAGATATCTACCTATTAGGAGCTGTGGTAGCAGGGATTCTACTGATTGGATTAGGTGGGACCCTGTGGAACCGACGAGTGATAAAAGCGGTCAATGATCAAAGCCGCAGCAAGTTGACCGGATGGATTGAGACTGAGATGGGCAAAGCTGCTAGTACTCATGCTGCGGCAATGGATCGGAAATTGGAAAACATCACGGTGGTCATAGACCGAAAACTGGAAAACAACGGAGCGGCTATAGTGGCCATAGACCACAAATGGATAACAACGGGGTGGCTATGGACCGGAAAATGGAAAACATCGACCGCAAAATGGAAAACATCTTGGAGAGACTAACACCTTTGCAAAGGAATTTGGCTGAAATGGCGACCAGTGATGGACATTAGATAACTGCAAAAACTAGCAGATATCGTCCCAAATTTTAAGAAGAAGAATTTGTTTTCGGCGACAACCCTTTCAGACAGCCTTGGCCAAGGCCTGTGCTGAAGATAAGCAACCCCCACGAGAACAAGATAATGAGAATCTCTGATTTCCTGTACCCATTCCAAGGACTTTACCTCTACCCCATCCCACGCCTTCGCATGCTTATCTCCTCTGGTGTGGGCAGGCGGGTCTGGATCCAGCGCTGTACTCCATAGCTGCAGGGGCAGATGGCTGTTGCCCACATTGGACACCTCAATTCCCTGTCCCCTCCCGATTGCAATGTCATGTTCAGTTTATGTGCTTAATACTAGGGCTTTTTTGTCTCCCAGGTCTCACATTGCCCTACTGTAGGACAATCTGAGAGGGGTTCTTTTTTTTGAGCCAACTTTCCTTGTGTATCATGTTGTTCCTTTTTCTCTGTACTACCTCTCGGATCTGTCTTCCCTTGAATGTGATATGTGTTTATGGTCCGAGGGGTGCCATTTCACGGCATGTAACAGTGTCTGTGACAAATAAAAGATTGATTGATAATTCTGTGGTCATTTACTCAATCTGGATATTGACTTTCTTCCTTCTACGAAATACACAAAAGCTTTTTTCACTCTTCACTATTTTTAAGAATGTCGGTAACTTTCTTCCGACTTGCATTGTTTTTGTGTCTAAACAACAGAAGTCAATGCGAATGCTATTCAGTTACCAACTTTCTTTAAAATGTCGTCTTTTCAGCAGAAGAAATACGTTTGAGTAAATAATGGCAGAATTTTCTTTTCCTTTAAGTGAGAAATTAACATGACACCCATTTTTCAGGTCAGCATGTACAGTTATCCGGAGGTTCATTTGCATATACACGCCGGGAGCCATTCGGTGTGTGTGTTGGAATAGGAGCCTGGAACTACCCGTTCCAAATAGCAGCCTGGAAATCAGCACCCGCGATTGCTTGTGGTATGTCGGGCAATGGAACATTTAATATTTTTTATATTCTTATCCTAGATCTATTTACAAACTGTTATTGTGATTAAATTTATAGGTAATTCTATGGTATTCAAGCCGTCACCAGTGACTCCACTGACTGCATTGCTACTGGCCGAGATTTATTCACAGGCTGGAGCTCCAGAGGGCCTGTTTAACGTGGTGCAGGGTGGAGAAGAGACAGGTTCTCTCCTGTGTCAACACCCATCTGTTGCTAAAGTCTCCTTCACTGGAAGTGTACCCACAGGCAAAAAAGTATGTTTTTGCCACAGAAATCGTTACTTTTGTGGATAATGACAATTATTTTTCTGACCATGGTAATCTTGTAAATGTTGAAAATTGTTTAATTTAGTCTTTGGATTGTGATATGGATGCTGCACTGGTTTGCATTCTTTTTATTTAAATGCATGCTTTGACAGATAATGGAAATGGCTTCCAGGGGGGTGAAACCAGTAACTCTGGAGCTTGGTGGAAAATCTCCACTGATCATCTTTGAGGATAGTGACTTAGAAAATGCCATTAGGGGAGCACTTATGGCCAACTTCCTGTCTCAGGGCCAGGTACTATATATATTTTTTATGAAAAGTTGTTTGTATAGCATTCTCAGTTATATAACAAACTTGCATAAATGTAATGTAATTCATGTTTAGATATTTTAAATAAAAAATATTGGTCAACACTCAAATGAAACAGGGTACCCCGTAACAATTCAACAATTCTTTACATACCTATACTGTACTGAACTGCCTTCTTGTTTTCCCACTTGTAGGTGTGTAGTAATGGCACCAGAGTTTTTGTTCAACGCTCAATTCTTCCTCGGTTCTTAGAAGAGGTGGTAAGAAGAACTAAAACCATCCGGATAGGAGACCCTTTGCTTGAAGAGACTCGTATGGGAGCCCTAGTCAGTAAACCACACCTGGACAGAGTGCTAGGCTATGTAAAGCAAGCTAAACAAGAGGTACAGCAGTTATTGATGCAAAAAACATTTATTTAGGTGTATTATGTTGTTTACTGAATGTGTCTGGAATGAAGTCTGACTGTATGTTTTATAGGGAGCCAGGGTGCTCTGTGGAGGAGAGCCCTTTACCCCTGCAGATCCGAAAGTAAAAGACGGATACTACATGACACCTTGTGTGCTTGGTGAGGAAATATAATGCATTTATGTTTTGAGATCATGTGTTAAAAGTCAACATTTATGTGGAAAGAGAATTATTTATTGTATGCATTGTATTGATGGAATTTTGATTGAATATATTTTTGCATCAGGACTAGTGTTTTGTCTGTTACTTTAACTTCCCCTTTCTCCCTTCTTGGCTTTTGCTTTCAGACAGCTGCACAGATGACATGACGTGTGTACGAGAGGAGATTTTCGGACCTGTGATGTCAGTACTGTCCTTTGATACTGAGGAGGAGGTTCTAATGAGAGCCAATGACACCATGCTGGGTCTGGCTGCAGGAGTCTTCACCAGAGATGTTAAGAGGGCCCATCGTGTTATTGAAAACCTGCAGGCTGGATCCTGCTTTATCAATAACTACAATATCACCCCTGTGGAGGTGCCGTTTGGAGGGTACAAGGCTTCAGGTGAGTATTAAAATTAGGTTCTGGGTTAATCTGCGCCTGTTTTTTAAACAAATAGCTTTTTACATACCTGCTTTTTTATTTCAGGTATCGGAAGAGAAAATGGTCAGGTGACCATTGAATTTTATTCTCAGATGAAGACTGTGTTTGTGGAGATGGGTGATGTGGACAGTGTTTTTTGAACATGACCCAGACCCTCAAAACATTTTTATTTCAAACCTATTTCTAAATTTCAACCTAGAATCACGCTTTAGTTGGTGTAATTTCTTTAATATTTGTCAACACTAATGGGCAACATTTGCTCTTTTATTATTTTTGGTCAAGGGATGACAGCTGTTGGATATTTTACAACCGTGTGCCTCTACAGATTTCATGATTATGAAGTCTATTAATATATACAAACTGTCTTTCAAAGAAGTGTTGTTGTTTAATCATTAGCTAATTATCATTGTGTTGCTCTTAGTAATGCATGATGACAATGCCTAGTTACAGTCTTTGTGCACTAAATTTTAATGTTGTTACGTAACGCTAATAAAGAGATTATATTTAAAGAAGATCATACCACCAATGGAATCATTTTCTCAATTCTTAAACTTTTTATTTTTTACATCTCATAAACTGCAACATAAAGTTTGTTTATGTAGATTTTGTGCATGTTCATCACAAATTTCCACTTAAGGTTTATAATTCTCTTAAAAAAAGAGGATTTTCTAAGAATAAAATAACGACCAACAGGTCTCAAACATTAAAATATACCTATATACATGAATATCATGAATGCTTGTCTGACTTTAACGCATATTTTTAACAGGACGTCCTCTCTTTGTCTTTGAAAGTTTGTTTCCCACGCGTTTTCTCTGTGCAAATGAATAAAATTTAAATGATTAAACAATTATCTCTTTATGTGTAAATAGAAAAAGTTCAAACACTTATCTCTATAGATTAAAAAAGTTAAACCTTGGCTATAGTTCTTTTGGGTATCTTGAACTGGGCAGCAGACTCTGTAAAATATTACATTAAGACATTTAAGAAGAGCACACTCTAAAATGTAACTTCAGAATAAAGACAATTGCTCACCATTCTCAGAAGGCAGATCCTGAGCATCAAAGTCTTTAGTCATCTGTCAAAATATAAGCAAATTTCTCTCTATAGTGTGGATCAAATCTGTAAACCATGTCAAACCTCATGTCTATTTATCACCTCTGCTGTTGCTTTGGCTTTAGAAAGAGTCTGTGTTTCCTTTATTCCTCCTTTCTCACTCATCTGGCTTTTGTCCTGTAGCTTTCCGAGGCGACCCTGTGCCGCTGTCACACGCACTTTCATGGTGTGAAAGCGAGACTGCACATCGCCCACTCTAAAGTGCACTGGAGTTCCCTCAAACCACATACTGTCAAAAACACCTGCTTTAAATCCTGGTGGCTCATATGTAGGGGGGGTGACTGTAAGATGAAAGGAAAAAATCTGATAATTTATAATCGTTTTTAAGATGTTCAACAATTCGTTTTCTAAAGATGAATCAGGTTGTTGGTATTCATTACATTTACAATTCTCCAATAACCTTCGGTAAATGGCATTTATATGAATCAAAATGTGTTGTGAAAACATGGCAACCCAAATGTGTTTACTTAAACTTTCAAATGTTTGTTGTACCATTGTCATTGTAGTAGAGTTTCATACTGAGGTGAACAGCATTGGGCAAAGCCTCTAGATTCTGCATGAGCAGAAATAGCTTTCTGATCAGAAGCATCGAAGCATTCCTTGTGTCCTCCATGGTCACCTTTACTGCAACATTCTCATTCCTTAAACAAACAAGAGGTCAATGAGTTTGTTTCATGTATTTGCACTGCTGCTTTCCATACTGGTGTTAACCGGTCTTAAAGTCTTAATGCAAAGTGAGACATTAACTTTACATTTACGCATTCGGCAGATGGTTCTATCCAAGGCAACTCACATTGCGTTATCCTATACATTTATTTCAATCATGTGTAATCGCTGAGATAGAACCCATGAACTTAATGTTGCAACAAGTGGGCATTTTACAATTCATATCTTAAATAGATTTTTGTCCTTATGTTAGTCTTCTAATTAACATGCAAAATAAAACATGATTTCACCTGAATATTTCCATCTGTGGTCCCTCATCGGTGTATCTGAACTTAAACTGATAGGACTCAATGACATGCTGTTATGACAAGTGGAAAAAAATATTAACCACTGCATACTTTATTAAAACGGCAATATCTTTACATATGATAAAAATGTAAGAATCGTACGTTGTTGTCATCAGGGTCTGTGTGAACCTGCAAGCATAAAAAGCAATTGCACTGTTTTTCTACATACAGTAGTGTTATATAAAGTGATATATAATCAATGTGTGTATTTAATGTGTGTGTTTACGTATACCGACCCCAACACACACAATCTGAAGCTGTAAAATAAAAAAAGGATTTAACAAAAATAAAACACAAACACCGAATTTATATGGTTCATAGACTTACATATCTTCTCTCTAATGCATCAAAGCACCCCACCAGCCTATAGAGACAGGCAATAAAATTTTATATATTCATTCATAACTCATACATGCAATATTACTAAAATATCAATACCATTCAACAAGCTTGCAGGCCCCAGGGTGTGAACAATCCTGTCTGAGAATTTTGAGGCACAAATCTACAAAAAAGAGAAACATGTACAATGCATTACCTGTTTAAATCAAGCACTTTAAACAGGATTTCTTGACAAACACATCACCTTCCAAGTATCTTGCCCTGTAAGAATCCTCAGGAAATATCCCACGTAGATAAGTGATGGAGGACACAGCTATAACCACCATACGTTTGACAAACACCAGGGACTGAGTTTCTGTCTCCAGATCCTGAAACAAACCGGTCCACTGTGGGACACATCCAGAACAAAACAACTTATTTACATTTATTTAATATAGTGATTTTAAGTGATCTCAATTCAGCTCATATAACCACACAGTACATTTAATCACATGATTTCAGCACACAATTTATGTTTTATTGATTTTCTTACGTCAGCAGTCTTCTGTCTGGCCAACGGTTTCTTCTTCTGTCCGGCCGTCATATTAACGTTACCTTGCCTCGGCAAACGCTATAAAGATACGAAAATGTGTTTTAATCTTACAAAAATGTTTAAATCTGGTCAATACACGCGCTTTTCCCCCGTGGTAGTCGAGTACAGTGGGAGTTATTAACCGATAACTTTCTGAGGTAATATTTGTGTCACGCTCGCGCCCAAAGCTGTCAATCAAGCGCATCTCTGACGTTGCATTCAGAGACCTGAGGATGGCATCACTACGTCACAAAGAGTGATGCTGTGCCCTGTTAAATTAATTTATTTTTAAGTAATTTCATTATAAATAGGGTAAGCATTGGTTCATAATTAATAATTGCTTAAAACATAAATAAAAAATTAATACATTAATGCCCTGTCACACACTGTTGGCTCATTTGATGTCAGATACAAGATGTCTGTAAGATATTTATGACTTCATTAAAATATATAATATAAAGTTTGTAAAACAGCTCTTTCTATGATGAACATTACACAGCAGATGTAAAGATTTACAGTTTAGTACACTGAAAAACTGATTGTTGGGATTACTTAATTTGATCATGTACATCAGCTCTGAATTATTGAAGCACTTTTTTTGGGAATTCCCTGTTTTTTATTTCAATAAAAACTCTTGTTTTTAAAGATTGTTTAACCGTGATGAAGCGATGTACATGATAAAATTAAGTAATTTCAACAACCCATTTTTGTCATACCAGATATCTTACAGATCTTCCAGTGCTATACGGGTCCGTATATGTTAAACAAAAAGTTTGAGTATAACCAATCATTGTCAGGGTTAAAAAAAAACTTTACATTAATTTAATTGTCCAGTATTTTGTGATTTAATAAAAACAAAATAATACACACCTATAATAACAACAAATGTATGCCGTTTAAAAAGTTATGTATTTATTGTTTGAACATATTTTGGTGACACTACAAGCTGGGGCTCATGGCCTTCAATACAGCTTCTCTCTTCACAATAACCTTTAAGATGCTTTAAGATATACACAAATATGTTTTGGACTCTACAATACAGTTTGAGCCTAATGTCTTACAACACATAACACAAAATATAAATAACAACTATCACTCATCCACATAAACTGGACTTGCATTTGTTACTGCTTCTGTATGTAAAGTATTTTACTGTATTTTAATTTACGGACCATCTACACTATACTACACAATCTTGTGCGTTTAGGTTTGTTTGGAGAAGTAATCTTTACTCTGCTGAACATCTGGTTTAATTGTTTCTTTTCCGGGCTTCCATCCGGCTGGGCAGACTGGATAAAAAGAGATAATGAAGTTACACTTACAATATTATCACACATAAATCAATACTTCCAACAATCTATATATTATATACGTAAAATGTTGAAGTAATATGTTCAAATCAACAAGTAGTGCTATACCTTCTCCATGTTTGTCGGTGAACTGAAATGCCTGCACCAAGCGCAGCGTTTCGTCAATGGAACGCCCCACCGGTAGGTCATTGATGGTGATCTGCCTTAGAATGCCTTTGTCATCAATGATGAAAAGACCTCTAAGATAAAATAAAAAAGCGGAAGTTACATCATTAGTATCGTTAAACACTCTTAACTGTGGGAAAATCTGTTTTGTTTAGGAAGTATATCTCACCTGTAGGCTATGCCCTCATCTTCCTTAAGTACACCATAATCTTTAGATATGGAACGAAGGGAATCTGCCACCAGAGGAACTTTCATATGTCCCAAACCACCTTGCTTGCGAGGGGTGTTTATCCTGTAATGATAAATGATTTCAAATTTCATGCACTACATCTTAAAATCCTTTAAAATGTGCCAATCAAGCTTTTGTTTGATATAAAATTCATGATAAGTAAAGTCCATCTTTTGAATGTTTATCACTCACCAGGCAAGATGACAAAAATGGGAATCGACAGAGGCACCAATGACCTCACAGTTGATCTTCTTGAACTCCTCAGCTGCATCACTGAAGGCAATGATCTCAGTAGGGCACACAAAGGTGAAGTCCAGTGGGTAGAAGAAGAACACAACATACTTTCCTAAAAATAAAAACAAAGCATTTGCTGCAGGAACACCTCCTTTCTGTAAATAGTGTATGTGGGCCATGTGTGCCCTAATAAAATATGTGGTTTTACACCATATGCAATTAAGTCATATGTTCATTGTTTGAATGCATTTTTTCATATTACAATGTAGTTAAATAAATTCATCAACCCAGGGTTATGTCTGACATCATTATGCCAGTAGTATATTGAAATCACTTTTTTGTTCTTTTCTAAAAATTATGTTTTTTAATTGTGTGTTTTTCCCGCATACTGCATTTATGTCTATTTAGATCATACCTCTGTAGTCAGACAACTTGAGTTCTTTAAACTGTCCATCTGGCATCACAGCTTTGGCTGTAAAGTCAGGAGCAAGCTTTCCAATATGTGCATTTCCAGCTGCCATGATGCTAAAGTGAACAAAAGTAGAAAGGATAAGAAAAAAACATATTTTGCATGAAAATAAAAAAGACCGTAATCCCATGGAGATTGAATAGAGTAGTATAGAATTCAGTGGAATAGAATAGAGCAGAATAAAATAGAATAGAGTAGAATAGTATAGAATAGAGTAGTATAGAAAATAATAGTTTTGATTAGAATTGAGTGCAATAGAGCAGAATAAAATAGAATAAAATAGAGCAGAATAAAATAGAATAGAGTAGAATAGAATAAAATAGAACAGAGTAGAATAGAGTAATATAATGGAGTAGAATAGAGAACAATAGAGCAGAATAAATTAGAATAGAGTAAAATAGAGCAGAATAAAATAGAATAGAGCAGAATAGTATAGAATATAGTAGTATAGAAAAAAATAGTGTAGAATAGAGTAAATTAAAATAAAATAGAATAGAATAGAGCAGAATAACATAGAATAGAGTAGAATAGAATAGAATAGAATAAAACAGAGTAGAACAGAGCAGAATAAAATAGAATACAGTAGAATAGAGTTGTATAGAAAAGAATAGTGTAGAATAGAGTACAATAGAGTAAAAAAGAGCAGAATAAAATAGAATAGTGTAGAATAGAGCAGAATAAAATAAAATGGAGTAGAGTAGATTAGATTAGAATATAGTAGAATTGAGTAAAATTGCGTAGAATAGAATCGAATAGATTAAATAGAGAAGAGTTAGTGCTCAGGAAACTGCAATAGTATCATTAGGTCAGTATACTTCCTTGATTTATAACTTCTATACTCACAACATAGATTACAGTTAAAGCTTAAAATCAAGAACATGATACAGTGTCCATTATCCATATGATATTGAACAGGGTAAATAAAGGATTAAAATAAAAACATTATTATAAAGTGTGTTTGTCCGAAGATAACGTTAAACTTCATTTGTTCGTCGAGATGCAACAGGCAGTTTGAAAGTTCTCACGGTCAAAACTCACAATTAATGTTTCTTATTACATAAACATCAATTTAACAACATATCAGACATTTATCATTACAACAAATTTCTATAAAAAAAGTTTTTTAAGCGATTTGACTAAATACACATAAAGCTACACGTTGAAGTTAAGGATAAGAGTCTTAAGTTTAACCACTTTGCTTTGGAAGACAAAACTTAAAAGCATGAAAAAATGAGTTTCATACCCTCGGATCGTCCAACTTCCTGATCTTTCAGCTGAATGAATGAATGAAGTTACGTTCCTGGCTGCTGTTTAAATATGCCTTGACATCATCTCGCGATATTACAGTGAAAGAGAGAGAGAAAGAGAGAGAGAGAGAGAGAGAGAGAGTTAGAGAGAGAGAGAGAGAGAGAGAGAGAGAGAGGAATGCCCCTTTAAACGAGCAAATTACTGGGATCTGTATATGGCAGGATGACTTTGCACATTTTCTGCTCTGAAGCGTCTATTTGTTCATTACGAAACATAATGCAAACTTTCTTATTCTTTCTTATTATAAATAAATTGAATCACTGAATCACAATAAAAACAATTGCACTATATACAGAAGTTTATGAATATATTTTATTTAGAAAAAAATATTTCTTCAAAGTACATTTCTGATTATTTAAGTTTTAAACATTAAAAACTGAGAATCAGCAGAAAGCATTCCCAAAAGTATCCTTTACGTTTGCTGGGATAATGCAATGATTCCCAAAATCCAGCAAATCAGCCATAATATAAATGTCATGAGACCACTGCCATGTGACTTTGCCTTTTGGTCAAAGGTCAAAAGGTTACTCACATTTTAAACTGATTTACATGCATAGAAAATCTCAACAAGCATCCACTAGATATCCTTCCACTTCACAAAATAATGTCGGCAAAAAAGAACCTTGAAAAGTAGATTTATGTAAAGAAATTATTAACTTTCCCTTAACAATGTGCCCAGCTTCCTTATGTAGGATGTATTCGGATACTTGTGGCCTTGCCTAACTTATGATTCAATGTTTACTTATTTATCTTATTAATTTCCTCTTCCCCGGTAACTACAGCTGTTCCCAGACAGTGAAGTATTTCCCTCTAAACGTCCTAACACTTTTATATACTTGTATTTAGTACATCTGTATGTAGTATTTTGTAAAATGTGTGTGTTATTTGCACACTTCATCCAACCTTCCATTTCACCCTTCGGCTGCCGCCTCCTCCTCCTCCCGTTCAGGGCTCTGTCTCCATGTTACCATGGGCACCAAATGAAGGGTCTGATAAGAGGGTCCGTACACAAAGGGATGATATTAAAAACGCAGCTGTGGGCTTCAGATCAAAAAATGCCTCAAACATGTGCTTAAAAAAGAACGGCTTTCAGCTGGTAAACACTGCATAATCAGTCTAACCCTTATTAGTAATCACTCTCCACTCTCTGAGTTATACCTTCATAGGTTTAAGTGGAAATGTGCTATGGATAACATCTGTACCCCGGTTGTGCACACTTGGGTTGGATGTGCTAAATCATAAATGGAACGTTTTAGCAGGATTGCACATAGGCCGACAAAAGCGGTCAATGTTAATTGTTTGACAAATTAGACGAAGTGTAGATAAGAGCGGCTGTGGGCTACAGGATATAGATAATAAATCTCTCTTATGTTACGGTTTATACTGTCAATGTCTGATCGTATACATGCAACGGAGTAATACAGAATAAACGTATTTCACATTAAATCATGCAAAACTAATCAGGTTAGTTTTATCACAAAAAACATTTGGCACACATGGCTTCTCAGCCTTATTGTTATTCAAAAATCACTCTCTACCATCTCCTCTGCATCAGTGTCTCCATGGTGGAATGATCTACCCCTTACAACACGTTTGGCAAAATCATTTCCGTTTTCAAAATAAGTGTAACAACTGTGCTGTCTACATCTTAACTACTAAAACCTCTTTCATCACCTACTTACTATTTATAAGAAAACTTTTTTGCTTCCCTCCTAACAGGTTTATTCTTGCCTTGTGTAACTTAATAAACTCGCCCAATTTACCAATCGTTATCTCTGATATTCACTGCTTCCTTGTTTCCTCAATTCATTATAAAAGCATATACTTCCTTATAATTCCTAAATGTAAATCTAAATCTAAATGTCATAAATAATACATACAGTATTTATACATTATATGCTTTATTTGCACTTTTCCATTTCTGTTTTTCTTGAGTCCCACATCATTGCCTTTTTTCAGGTTTTGGAATGTAAAACATTAAATGGATTATGAAATTTGACCCTTGACCTGTAATAATTCAATGTAAGGAAGACATGCTGCACTGCAACATCTAGACACAAAGCAGACCATCACTTACAGCAATCTAAAGAGAGAAAAGACACAGACTGAAATGCATGTCCACAAAGTTGAGAAACTTTTAAAGTGGTTGAGATCCACCCCAAAAATATGGTCATTTAGTATCTCTCATGATTCGGTAAAACTTTATTTTTCTGCAGTACACACAAAAATATATGTTGAACAATGTTGAGAAATGGCAGCCATTCACTTGCATCGGTTTTGTATGAACACAATAAAAGTGAATGGGTTTCCAAATATCTTTTTTTTGTGTTCTGCGGATGAAAGAAAGTACGGTTTCAAACGACAAGAGAGTGAGTTAAAGATGACATAGGTTTTATTTTGGGTAAATTATCATTTGAACAAATAGTGAGATATTTGATGCAATAATAATGTAGAAAGTGATAGATTTTGCAATAAAGAAAAGGTAAAACAAACATAGTATAAATGTTATTCAATCCTTGATGTCATGGTTCTATTCTTCTAACAACTAGTACAAGAACTAGTGTTGTTCTCAAGGGATTAAGAGATGGCCTTGTTACTGCTTGTGGTGAAGAACCCTGCTGTCAGTGCCTGCTGTGATGAGAACCTCCATGACACATCACTCATCCATATGTTGCCTGCTTTCACAGTTGGATCACAACATGAACAGGCCTGGACATATCAGCATATCCCTCAGACAGAGAACTGTGCGGCTGAGTCAGCATGATACTGATCACACACAACAAAAATCTCATTTAATCATATTCCTAATGACAGCAGCTAAGCCAATGTCTCTGACTTCAGCGCTAGGTTTGATTTATACCGCTGACGTTGAATGCATACTTGATTGATGTCCAGAAAGTATCATGACATTCATGTCAAAACTTATTCATTTTTGTCAGCACTGAGGAAGAGAAAGTTTACCCAACATAAGAATTCTGTCACGATTTACTTTTAAGACATGGCCAGGTGGTTAAAAAGTTTGACTCCTTACCCTAGGGTGGTGGGTTCAAGTCCCAGAGTGGCACTATCATGACCTAGATGGCCTTGAGAAAGGCACCGAACCCCTAACTTCTCCCCGGGCGCCGCAGCACAAATGTCCGCCCACTGCTTCGGGTGTGTGTTCGCGGTTGTGTTTGTGTTTATTACTGTGTGTTTGCACTTTGAATGGGTTAAATAACAAAAAGGACATCAACGAATTGAAAATGAATGCACAGACACTATTTAAACTGAACAGAGATGACATCACGGAATTCAATCATGAATTGCTTTATCATTGAGCATTATGACACACTGTTTTATTCATTATTGCAGTTCAGCTGCACAGATATTTTTTTCAAATCTGTGAACATTTCTTTGTTCCGCTGAACACAGAGAAAGATATTCGGTCGGTCGCTTGAGACAGTTTTTGACCCCATTGACTACAGTAGGAAAAATACAAATGGAGCCCTTGTGTTGTCTTCCATTCTTCAAAATATCTCATTTTGGTTTCGGCAGAACGAAGAATGATTCCGACTACGGTATTCAACGGGATCTAATTCCTGTTTGGTAACAAGCATTCTTTCAAATATCTTTCTCTGTAGAAAGGAATGTATACAGATTTGAAACAACTCAACATAAATGATGGCAACATTTTTAGTTTTGGTGAACTATCCCTTTAATAATGGCACAAGGCCACCAGCAGATGTCGTTGTTTTACACCTCCTATACATAGGGAAAGCATTCATGTGGGAACAGACAGCCTGGATCTCACTATGCACCCAAAGATGATTTGTTTGCCTTTTGCTGACAATCTTTTAAAAGCATAACTTGGAAAGCACAAACCAGGAAAATGCAAATGTTCAATACATTTCCCCTTTAATGTGATGACCTGTGGCTCATGCCTTTGTGCACCTTTACAGTGTTAACTAAAACAAATCCTGGCCATGCTTCTATGTATTTAATTTAGAAATACTTGTTGAGGAAACACAAACATAATGTAATGAATTCATGATGCTTTATTTCACTTATACACTCTCTGCCCATATAATAGAGCGCAGCGCAGCGCGCCCTTGTGGTCACAAACGGAACGACACCGTGTCCCATCACAGCTGATTCCTTCGCCATCTTGACATGAACATAAACATTGATGCCCTCGGATCAATTATCGCATCAGAAGCTCCAAACCCCGCAAATTGACAACGTAGTCCCAAAATAGCCTTCGCAGGGTCGTGCGACGTCTTGAAAGCACGGTCCAGATGCCTAGAACATCATTGCGCTGGACATACATGTTAGGATAATGTGTGTGTCTTGAGCATATGACTCAGGTATGAATTATGTTTATGTTATTAAAACCAAATTTTACCTTTTTTGGTTTCGGTTAACGTCAGATAACCTCTGTTTGCTCAGAGCTGCTGCCATGGCAACAGATCGTGTGTGTGTGTGTGTGTGTGTGTGTGTGTGTGTGTGTGTGTGTGTGTGGTGTGTGTGTGTGTGTGTGTGTGTGTGTGTGTGTGTCTGTCTGTCTGTCTGTCTGTCTGTCTGTCTGTCTGTCTGTCTGTCTGTCTGTCTGTGTGTGTGTGTGTGTGTGTGTGTGTGTGTGTGTGTGTGTGTGTGTGTGTGTGTGTGTGTGTGTGTGTGTGTGTGTGTGAGTGTAAGCCTCTGTGGTTGTACCATCCTTAACCTCTAAGTCACAAATAAAAAAAATGTATGTTGCTGTTTGTGTATCATGGTTATTTGTTGCTGTATGACATCATTATATGACTGCCTGTCATCATTATTTCTAATAATTCAAGTCTATTGAAGGATGACATGCTGACACTGACAGCTGTCATTGAAGCAGATGGCCATTTCAGAATTGAAGTCCTGGGACTGTTGTGATGTTTACTCATATTTTCTTTATAGGGATGGGAGACGTGGAAGGACCCCCGTGAGCAGACCGAGGGTGAGAGAGCCTTATTGTAGGTTGTAGTGTGGATATGGACCAGGACTATGAAAGACGCCTTTTAAGGCAAATCAACCACCAGAACGTCCCGGAGGGCCATCCGTCCAAGGTTAGAAAGATCCTGGGTCTGTTGTTCGTTAACGGGATAGTTTGCCCGATCCATGTCTAATTTCTATTAGGTATAAGATGTCAAAACATACAATCCACCTGCAATGTCTTTATTGTGGTTTTAGAAGTCCGGGTTTGCATCGTGCAGTCCTGTTACTGTCAAATCAGGAGACAGGTTCATCCCTACTCGTGCTGGGAGCAACTGGAGCATAAACTTCCACTACGCCAATGTAAGAGACAGTTAGTCTGAAGTACGTTTGCATTTACATTCATTCATTTGGCAGACGCTTTTATCCAAAGCGACTTACAAGTATTGCCCAGTTACCTGTGCAGAACAAATCTTGCTCAAGACACTTCAGTCATTGTCTGCTAGGTCTGGGATGCGAACCCGCAACCTTCTACTTACAATTCCAACACTACCACCAGACCATGACTGACCCACAATAACATACAAAAAATTTGAATTAATATAATTTCATATTGGTAATTTGCAAACTGTATTTAAAATTCAAATACATTGATGGTTTGTAGGAAAACTGTTGGTCACCCAATCAGAATCAGAGGTCAAAGGATGCCGGTACGGACACGGGGAAAGGTTAGATTTGCTTCTTATTCTCGTCTTATGTGTTGTCTGTTTTCACAATTAAACTCATTGGTGTTGAAAGTATAGCTGGTGTCTCAGATGTCCCCATAATAATACAACGGATAACAGCTAACAAGGTGTTAGATGTTTTTCCTGACACATTTTATCTCAAAAATAAAAGCAAAAACAACATCTTACCGTTCACAGATGCCGTGGCGTATGCTGCGCTGTTGAGAAATGAGCTGTTGGGAGCTGGAATTGAAACTGTGCCTGACCCACACACAGATGACCGGCGACACACCATACTCACACAGGACACACATGGCCTTTTCAGGGTATGACCAATGAAAGCAAACTACTCCAGACAAAATGGGATCCAAGTTAGTGTAGTAAACAGCAAACTCAAGGAAATAAATTCACATCTGAAAACATATGCAGTAGCTCTTTCTAGCTTTCTAAAAAATGTAAAATGTGTTTCAGGTAGAATGTTTTAGTTGTCATTTCCTTACTGGAAGACTTTTTAATATGTGGTGCAGATGTTATTATTTTTATATTGAAGCATGAGTTTTATAATAATATGAAGTTTGGAAGATTTATTATTTCATGATATATTCATGCATTATCAAGAACATCTATCTCTCTGGCTTTCAGTACACCATCCACCCAAAGAGAGTGCCTTTTGACGATGAGATCTCCCCGTACTCCCTCTCACCTCTCAGTAACAAAAGGTATTGATTCTACATTGTAGTTATATTTAAACATTGTCCGTTGCATGTCACGAAAATCACATATGCTGTGAAATTAATATGTTTTTATTTTTAAATTTTTTTTATTAGTTATGTTACTTTTAAGTGTATTGGGTTTATGTTTGCAGTCACAAACTATTACGTTCACCTCGCAAGCCGGCACGCAAGATTTCAAAGATCCCATTTAAGGTTCTTGATGCACCAGAGTTGCAGGATGACTTCTACCTCAATCTGGTATAAACTCTATTCATAGTAATCGTTGTGTTTTAGAGACTTATTCTTCATTAATGTCACCTTATAGTGCCCATTGCGTCACAATGTGCAAACATGTGACAAATGGGTCCATTAATATTATATTTAGAGACTAGTGCCAAAATAAAAATATATTAATGTAATTCCAATACTTAGAATGTAGAAAAGAAGCATTTCTTCAGGAATACAGAATTATAAGTTTATTACATTTGGAAGAATTAAGGATCGCTATACTGTTGACAACTGAAACATTTTTATAAGTTTATTCAGTGTGGTTTGCAGATTTCTCAGGGTTTATTGTATATTTTCTAATGGAACTTAATTGATACATTTTAAATTGATAGTTCACCCAAACATGAAGATATTTTGAAGATTGTTAGTAACTGGCACTATTCACTCTCATTGCTTTTGTTTCCATACAATTAATATGAACTTTCTTTAAAATATATAATATTTTGTTCTGCAATGAAATAAATTGAATTGGTTGTGGTTTTAACATTATTGTGTAATGTGTTCAGGTGGACTGGTCGGCTGGAAATCTCTTGAGTGTTGGTTTAGGAGCTTGTGTTTACCTGTGGAGTGCCTGCACGAGTCAGGTTTATGAGCTTCTTTAAATACTGAATGCTAAAGATGGATTCATCTGATTTCATGTGTCAGTAACGCTTTTTAACTTTTCTTTTCACAGGTGACAAGATTGTGTGATTTGTCTGTGGATGGAGACTCAGTAACATCAGTGTGTTGGAATGAAAGGGTAAGTAATAATTCAGCCTCACAGTAATAGATTCTACCAGGAGTTCTCTACCAAAATTAATGTTACGTTTCAACTTGTTCTGATAATCATTTGCTTAGACAGCAGCACAATCTCTTGTCATACTTTTGTGTAAAGCGATAGTTTGCCTAAAAATGTTCGACAAAGAAAAATATTTGGAAGAATTTTGGCATTGAGATTTCTGGGGTACCATTGACTACCAAAGTAGAAAAACCGCTTGTTGTTCTAAATTCTTTAGATATTATTTGGTTTAATAGAACAAAGAAGAAGAGAATTATTGTTTTCTACTATGGTGCCAGTTCATTTGAATATTCATTCAAATATCTTTGTTTTTCTTTTAGGGAAGTTTGGTGGCTGTGGGAACCCATAAGGGATTTGTGCAGATTTGGGATGCAGCCGGAGGGAGAAAGCTAACTAGTCTTGAGGGACATTCAGCACGTGTAGGTCTGTGTCACATTAAACTGACTTGATTTTACACAACACATACTACTTTCTCCCCTTAAAGTATCTCCTCATCGCTTTCCTGTTGCTCAGGGGTTAGAGTTCAATGTTAGGGATTGCACATACTGAGAATCAAAAAATTTATAAAGTAATGAAAGTCAATTGGGATAAAAGTATCTGCCAAATGCATACATGTTATTGTAATAAAGTAAGAGATTGCTTTTGTTATTCTGTGATTTTAAAGCATTGATAACTGTCATACATCCTATCTCACCATCCTTTCTTCTCTCCAGGAGCTCTTGCATGGAACGGGGAGCAGCTGTCGTCGGGTAGCCGGGACAGAGTAATCCTGCAGAGGGATGTTAGGACACCACCCCCTGTGGAGAGACGCCTTCAAGGTCACAGACAGGAAGTGTGTGGCCTAAAGTGGTCACCTGACCATCAGCACCTCGCTTCTGGAGGAAACGATAACAAGGTGGGGGTCTCGAGGACATTATGAAGCAAAGGAACAAAGCCAAGTTATCTAGCAATTTGTCATGTGATAGATATAATGCTCTTTGAGAGCTAATAAACAAAGCAATTGTGAGAAAAACTTTGAGTATAGGACATGGAATGCATATTTCTGTCTCAAAAATTCATTTTCATGCGTGACATCTAATAATAGGGTTCACTGGAATGCGTTGATGAACCAAGTTAATGTTGAACATTTATATATCTTAAGAGGATATAAACCACAAATCTTAATTTGTAACATTTGTACCAATACATTTTGCAGTTACTAGTGTGGAATAGCTCTAGCCTGCTGCCCGTCCAGCAGTACAGCGATCACCTGGCAGCAGTAAAGGCCATCGCGTGGTCTCCTCACCAGCACGGCCTGCTGGCCTCCGGAGGCGGAACAGCCGACCGCTGCCTTCGCTTCTGGAACACTCTGACCGGCCAGGCGTTACAGAGTACAGACACCGGCTCGCAAGTCTGCAACCTCGCCTGGTCCAAACATGCCAATGAACTGGTGAGTATAAGCGTTCACTAGTACTATACAGTTTATCATTCATCTGTCCTTACAATTCTTACTTCCTCACTGTTTCTTATCCATCAGGTGAGCACACACGGCTACTCCCAAAACCAGATCCTGGTGTGGAAATATCCATCCCTCACCCAGGTTGCCAAGCTGACAGGACATTCGTACCGAGTGCTGTACTTGGTGAGCAGGTGGTTGAGTGTGTATTACAACCAGCGCTGTTGCTTTGGATGTAAAGCTGGTTTATACATATGAAGGCAATGGTTCTGAAATGTATTGAGTGTGCCTGCTTTACAGGCGATGTCTCCAGATGGTGAGGCTATCGTAACAGGAGCAGGGGATGAGACGCTGAGGTTCTGGAATGTCTTCAGCAAAACACGCTGCACCAAGGTTCGACTCTCTTATACAGTAGATGCGTCCCATAGGTCTTCACATGGTCATATGGACTCGTGCAAATATTTAGTAAATAGTTGTTAGATATGTTTCATATTGTTACAAGGTGAATAGTTATTGTATTATCTGATATGTATTAAAAAAGCATTCCGTAAATAAATTAATTGTTTGTTTAGAAGGTCAGGTGATTGCCATCTTAGTTTGATTTGCAGAGATAATTCACCCAAGAATGAAAATTGTGTCATCAATTACATACCAACCTATCATTTCAAACCTGTATGACTTTGCTTCCCCAGAACACAAAATAGATGTTTCTTAAGAATGTTGTTAACTCGCACCTAATTACCCATTGGTTATGTGTATACAAAAGAAATGAATGGATGCCACTGTGGTTCTGTTACCAATGTTTTCAGTGAAATATTATTTAAGTTCACTTTATTCCATTAAGAAACTGAAAAAACCCTGTTGTTTTTTCAATTTCAGGAATCCAAATCAGTGTTGAACCTCTTCACCAGGATACGGTAATGAACATCAGGAGAGGAATCCATCCAATCATGTGGAACAAAGGAAAGCCTTGAACTCTTTCTGTCTGTGAGTCAACTCCAGACCTTCCAGCAGAGAGAGAGACCCCAGCATCACCTCTACTCTCACTTTTTTACATAGCTGATTTCTCTTTTAACCTTGGTCTCTCACTTAAGCCGTACACCCAATGAATTAGGGCTCATTGTTTACCTTACACTTCAGTCACTTCTTATTACTGTACATTGTGGATGTCCAAACAGATGTGCTATTGTCTATGTAGAAGTATTATTAGAGAAATTAATCTATATGGCCTACATTGTCAAATCATGACTTTAGTCATGAAGTTATACAAAAATGTCTTTTGAGAATATTTCAATATTTTATATGTGTGTATAAAACAGATCATGAAATCTGTAAGAAATAAATACACTTAAACATTAGTTGTTATCATGTTTTGTGCGTATATTTTGATCATATAATAGAATATAATATCTAAACTGTAATATGTATTGGCTGTGTATTTGTTTATGGTTGATTTAATTTGAAATTCATTTTAATAATGATATTTGTGCAAGAATAACATTTAATGCCCAGTGGCATTTCAGGTCAGAAGATTGTGTTTAACCCATGTTGGGATCAAAAACACACTGCAGTATATATCTCTGGCTTGGCTGGTCCTGCACAAAGACACACAAACATACAATGCATACACATTCACATGATGGATAACATGTGCACAATGCACACCAGCATACACACACATGCATGGAATACAGGCATAGGAAAGCTGTTCACAGCACACAGATGCATGCACAGCATGTGCAGAAAAGATGAATGTATACACACACACACAATAAAAGAGAAATAACACAGGTATATTTGTATATGGGGTAGTAATAAAACACGCAAGTGCTGACAAAGGGCAAACAGTGGAATGGAACGTCATCCTTAATATGTTTTATTTTTATAGAATTGGTGTGTATGCAAGGTTAAAGTGTCTCATAACCAATCGGTCCACACAATTTGCAGATACAAAATTATAAGATCAAAATAGCAGTGACACATTTCTGTAACTTTATAACTTTCAGTAACACAATTGTGACATCACAATCTGAAGTAAAACAGTTATGATGTCACCAATAACCATTATGACGTCACAATGTGCAGTGACAAAAATATGACATCAATAAGCATCGATAACATTACATTCATGATACAAATATGATATCATAACTTGCAGTGACACAATTATGATGATTATCATGGCCATCCAAATTCGGGGTTGGAAATGGCTGAGATTGACTGGGGGACTCTAGCTGGGGATAAATTTAATATTATTAAATAATATTCAGAAAACCTGCTCTCTTTATGTATTAAAGCATAGCAAATTAAGAACATAACGTAGATAGCTAATGGAAAATCCCTTCAATTAGAAGGAGAACTCTCCCCCATACTGGAAATGAATTTATCAATAAATAGATTCATTCGTTTAGTGTAAATTCCTTTTTAAAACATTTAGAACTACATGGTATTCCCTTTGCAAAATAACAAACCATTTGATTCATCAAACATAGTCTCAATCTGCACATGAAAGATTGCGCTGTTTCCCACTCAATTGTTTATTTTATTTAAATTTAAAAAAAATTAATTATAATTATTATAAATAAATCTACATTTTGTAGATTTCCTCAAAAGTATTCTTCCTTAGTAGGAAGAGAAGAAAATAGGTCAATGATCACCTAAATTTATAATAATAAAACTTTTAAACAACATAAACACGAATGTTTATTTTCTTGAAATATTAGTATGAGCACATGTGACAGTCTATTTAACATTTTATGTATACTTTTTTTTCTCACAAAAAAGTTCACAAACTAACTTAGAAAGACCTCTCAGTCTTAGGATACAGAACACAGAAGGAAAAACAAGACCTTGACCGTGTGATGTGACTGTATCTTCAGATTTAAAAGATTTAAAACATCCATCATCCATGCATACATCCTTGATCTCCCTTTAAAAACCTGTCAATTATTCATATAAAAATCAATGTATACCTCAATTCTATTAAGACAGTCCAATTATTTTTTCCAAAATGTCATGAATGTATCTTTTAAAACTGTATAACTGAAAATCGATTTTCTCAATATCTTGCAACATACTCAGTATCCTGTTGGCCCCGACTTAAAAGAGCAAACTCCTTTACCATGTCCTTCATCTGTTGCTTGTTTACTGGTTCCCTGTGTGGACAGAGGAATATAAGAATAGATGTAAAGTGGACATAGTGTGCAACAATTATTGCTTCCCATAAGCCAGATACTGTAGTAATCTCATAAAAGTACCTGAGGATCCGCTGGCAGAATTGTTCTTTGTGCTCAGCGTTGAGATGTGAACTTGGGAAGCCAGGAGGAAGAAGAACCTCTCTGAGCCACAAAGATAAAACACTGGGACTATTAAACCTCACTAAGAAGAAGACCAAAGCAAAGTCCTCGATCAGACTTTGAGGAGCCTGATCCCCAATACCCTGCATAAAAAATAAAAAATTTGTTGAAATAAGTAATATTAAAAATTGTTTGGAAAATCAAATTATGAGATAATGCATTAAAGTTTAATTTGACTTATTAATTTTTGTAGGATTTCAAAAAACCTGGTCTTACTTAGTCAATATTAATTATATCAATGTTATATTCTCACAGAATTCACCTAACATCGTGTAGAATGATTTTATGTATATAAAAGTAAATAAAAAATGTCATATCAAAGGCAGGGTCACATATTGTCAGAAATGAAGCAGAATAAATTTGAATGAATACCCAATGAAAGTTATTAAAAAGAACTCCGACACTATTTGATGGGGTCTGACCTCCAGTAAGGCCTGAAGAAGCAGCTTCCCATCTTCTTGAAGCACCTCTCTGACAGCAGGAATATCTTCACAGCGAGAGACTAACTCCGACTGCAAACATCAGGATGTAAATAAACAGAATACAGGTGTATTTTTTTATTGAACAAAGAAACAGCCTTGAACTTTTAAAAGTACAGTAAACATACAGTTTTTCCTGTTTTGATAGACTTACAAATAAAAGACAGGTCGCTTTCAGTGTTGGAGCCTCTGGGAATTTAAATGACAAAATCCCTACAAAATAATAAATGTTTTACATGTTAGTTGATGACTGAAAGACTAAATTAAATAGCTTATGTAATTTTTTTCAGGATGTTGCGGATTTGATGCTTACCACAGTAGAAAACGACTTTAATATCAAGTCTTTCTGCTAAATAAATGTCAGCATTGCTCCGTAAAACCTGCAGAGACATTTTAAAGATATTCATCCGCGTCTCTTCACAATGTTAAAACTGGAAAGAGGTCATTTCAAATAATGAAAAAGGTTTTTGTCTTATTTTACAATGCTATTGTAAGTGCTATAAAATGTGTGTAAATGCATGCAAATATATGCAGTCTTGTGTTATGTGATGCAAGAAGAGAAACCTGTTGTGAAAAAAAGCAAACCTGAGCGTGAAGCTGCATAAATGACTCCACCACATCTGGATGATCTCTTGAGCCTTTGACAAAATATAATCAATACAAATCCATACATTAATTTAATAGTGTCGGCTTTCTTTTGTGTTTGGTCTTCAATAATACAAATAGACATCTTAAACACAGAAAAACACATATCTCTTCTCGTCTTACCGAGCTGAAAAATGGACATGGTAATATTGGTGATAAGCTCCAGCAGGGCAGTAATTGAAGAAACGAAATCTTTCTCACAGCCAAATATGAGAACTAACTAATGGAAAAAACAAAATGACTGTAAATACAATTAGATGGAAGAAATATGATTTGAACATGACAATATTTCTTAAAAAATGTAAATAAAATCTTACCTGTTGTGTGAGATCTAAAACACAGGCTTGTGGGTTGGCACTGTATATCTGACCAATGAGCTCACAGAGCTGTGTCACCAGGGGCGAGAAGTCATGGATGAGGGTCTTCAATGTTTTTTCAAACAATGCACACACGGCCTGAGTTAATAGCAATAGAAAATATTACTTTAACAAACATATACGTATGTACATATATAGCAGTTACAGACGCTGACCTTTACCACATCTGGATCATTAAGCCACTTGCTGACAATGGTTTGGATCAGAGGAAATGTTTGCTGTAGGACAACCACCACCTGAGAGATTCCCAAAACATCTATGTCATTGAAAATATCACTCTAATAATTGGTTTAAATACAGTATTATTTAATACATTATTGTTCATTTAAATTATGAAACAGAAAAAGTACCGGGTTATCATGTGGGTGAATCTGGCTCGATTTCATCACGTCTAATTTTTCACACTGCTTATTTAACTCAAAAGTGGAGAAAAAACTGGAGAGCAGGCCAAGGATGTGGACAATAGAAAGTTTATTACTAGAGCTGGGCTGAATCAGAAAAAATATATTAGACATATCAAAACGGTTGTACCTCAGCTTACACAATAACACTGTAATGTCAATAGCTGTTGGAAATACTCTAGTATGCATAAAAAATAGTTTTAAAACTTCTATTGTGAGTTCTCACCGTCTCATTGGCAATTTTCTCCAGTTGTTGAATGTGTGGGGTGACCAGAGAAAGCAGCTTCTCTGGAATGTCTTCACTTGGCAGGGATGATATCAGAAAACCCAATGCCTGCATCAACCACATACACTGTGTGCTCTGTAAGAAAATACACTTAAACTTATTATAAAAAACATTATTTTTATTAACTAAAAAAACGCAATTGGAATTCTTATGTGGTCTTTAAAGGAGTTTTAAAAAGTGTCAGCACAATAAGATTGCTTTGGATCTACATGTATACATTACAAAATGCACATGAATGACCTTTTCATGCAAAGATTAATTCCAAAAGTGTTATTGTGCACAAAAACATATAATGCAGCGTTTACAGGCACAGCTTTGACTTACTTTATGGATGTCTTTGCCTGCAAGAACTGCCTGCAATAAATGAAATAGTGAGACAAATTATCTATAGTGTAAAAACATTTTGCATGGCTTGGTAAATATCAATAATGTTAACTTAATAAAACCTTTTTAAAAGCATTACATATATTTTTGGGGTTAAAGATATTATATATTAAATAATGGAGTAAAAATCCAAAAGTTTATTTCTGTAAACGTACAAATATTTGTTTAGATTTATAGAATAAAAATACGTTTTTTATTTAACAATTATATACTTGTTGTTTTTGGGGCTAGTTTTCAAATTTACTTACATTTTTAATTACATACACACTACATTTAAACAGTATATATACTTATTTTCAAATCTTTAAATTTTTTGTGTGCAAATTGTTTCTCTTAAAAAAAATTATTTTTTTTGTGTGTACTGGCACTGGTTATACTAAGACTAAGAAATGTCTTTCAATACCAGTGAGACGCTCATGATGTCATCGGTGTGAGGGTGAAGGTCATTTCTACACTCTCTGCAGATTCTCTTCAGAGCTGAGACACAAGCCACTGACAGCTCAGGGTTGGTAAGAGCGTGTAAAACCACAGGCAGGACACTCGCTAACATGACCGAATGATCCGCCAACCACTCAGCTAAGGAGCCTAGAAATAAAAATCTTATTTTGATAAATGCATGCACTTTTTCTGTCTCCTAGGATATGTTAATATTAAAAGTGAACATGTACCTATGGTGAACATGATGGTCTCAGCCAGCTGAACACTGTTGGCTGTGATGAGCGGAATCAGTCCGATCAGTCCCGGAATGACATCTGAGTAACCGACATCTACTGTCTCAGCAATGGATTGAAAGCCAAACAACAGAGCCTCTATATCCTCCATGAGAGTGATAGAAACACGGCATGCAGATGTTATTCAATACTCATATATACTATAATATATCAACATACATTCTGTTTAGTGAGTAACATTTGGACTGACCTGCCAAGAGGAGGGTTGTGCTGTATTTGTCAACAGAGCGCCTAGCTTATCATATAGGTTTCTGAAAAGCTCAGGGCCCAAAAGCTCATACACACACATCAGAGTATCTGAGATGTCCACCCTGAAATCCAATCAAACAAATTAGACTTCAATAAGTAATGAGACTTCAACAACAGATAAGAAAAATTTTAAATCCCCAAGAAGACCTTGTACTATTGCAACAAAGCTTCAGCCAAATATCACAATGAAGATTTTGCATCTAAAAAAAAAGCGGATTAACCTGTATGTTCTAAACTGTTCCTTGTCATCTGCAGACCATAGAGCATAGTCCTCATCTGTAGGAAAACAAGCTTTCTGAACAAGAACCTCCACCAGCTGAAAGTACACAGGTCTGTAGATCTGAAGATAGAGAGTCTGCCTCTCAGCATCTAATGATGTAATGTCATCCTGAAACATGAAGCAAACATGACACCAAACCATTATGAATCAATCAATCAAAGCAAACTCAATGGTTAGAACACTGCAGGTCTTACCTGTAGGGTGTACCAGAAAATAAGTGTCAGAGAGCTAGACGTCTCATCCACAGGATAGTGACCTGGTATCCCAGTACAGGACAAAATCATGTTCACCAAAGCCTGAAAGCACTGCCAGTGATCCACCTGTTCCAAAAGAGTCCTTTAGATGGAATGGAAAAGGAAAGACAAAAATAGTTTTGTCAAATATTTTAGGCCCTGAGGAAGTCAGATGATGAATTATCCTGCTTATTACTGTATGACATGAAAGGCTGTTATTAATGAAAGAATAATGATGTGTATAAGTCATTACGTCTGACCTGCAGTGAGTCTCTCCCAAAGCGACGGCAATGCGGCAGATTCCGTGTGAGGTCTCCATGTCTCCATTCTGCACTGCTTTCTTCAGCTGCTCCTGAAGACCGAGCACCATCGGCAAGAGCTTCAGCAGACTGTCTGCAAACCTTCACATGAACAAAAACCTCAGTGCAAAAATAAACTCAATATAAATTATACTGTACTCTTGGAACTTCAAATAACAGCATTCAAAATTATTTCATTATTATTAAAAAGTGTAACAAATTTCCATAAAAATATTATCAATTAGAAATATATTTTAAAACACTTATGCTTAACATTCATCCTAATTTTTTAATGTGAGTCTTCACGGATTTGAAAGAAATTATCTTAAAGAGATGAGAACACTGTTTTTTTTAAAAATGAAAATGATATCATCATTAATCCCTAATGTCATTTCAAACCTATATATTTCTTCTTCTTCTGCAGAACCCAAAAGAAGATATTTTGAAGAAAGTTGTTGACCAAATGCAGGGGCACCCATTCACTTCAATTATGTGGTCACAAAACCAAAGCAAATGAATGGTTTCCAGAAAACAGCATTCTTTCAATTATCTACTTTGCGTTCTTCCATAGAATAAAAAGCCATACAGGTTTGAAATGATAAGCAGGTGTGTCTGCCACTATTGTTCTAGAAATAAGATAGATATACCTAAAATACAAATATAAAAAACTATAAAAATATTTTTAGGATTGTGGGCTAGCGTGTGAAATGATTTTGGAAAACTGTAAATGATAGAACAATTTACATTTTTTGGGTAAACTATCACTTTAATTGTACATACAAGCCTAACTAAATACACAGTAACCAATTTTTTGTTTTAGAGAGTTTGATTTCTTCACAACGAATGAACCTTTTGTATTTACCTAATATTAGAAATATATGATTAAATCATGGTGGACTGTTGAGTAATTTGTCGTATAAGAAATATAAGTGTGTATTTTGAGTCAGGTACATCTCACCTCTGACAATCAGGCTGTGAGATGATGCTGACAATGGTCTCCACAGCCGTCTCGAACAGCTCGGAGTCCTCCAGCAGGGTAAAGCAACCTTGCAACAGCCCTTCACTATCTTTTACAGTGATGTCCAGCGTAAGCCAAGAAGAAACGCACCTCAGCACACGCTCTCTAACCTGACCAGGTGCATCTGCCCTCTGCAGTAGCTGTTGAAGTAAGGGGCAGACTGAGTGCCACTCCACAGCCAGGGCACTCCTCAGCTGGGAGTGACGAGAGGATGGGATCCGGCTGCTTTGAAGCTCCTCGGGCAGAACAGCAAGGATCTCTAGAAGAGCGAGGCATCGGGTTTGACCATCAGCATCTGTCACGCCCTCCCCTGTTTGGAAAGCCCGTAGAAGATCTGGGATGGCAGTTGGCCATGTTTCAGGTAAAATATGAAGGACCAAGGAAGCCAGAGCAACACAGAGTCTGGTGAGCACTATCTTGGGTCCCGAGGCAAATTGGACGACCTGTGTAATGAGCTGCGAGCGGAGGGTGTCCAGCTGACCCGAGGGGAGGTCAGACCAATGTCGGGAGATCTTAATATGTAATGTGCTGGCTCCGAAGAACTGTATCTCAGGAACCTAATGTGGGGATCAGAATGAAAAACAACATGTTTCATAAGGCATATTGGTACTATCTTATATCTGTAGCTTTCCAGTAATTCATAGATATCGAACTTTCTATTTCTATGTATATTTTAGCCCAACAAATCAAACCCCATGCCAATTGAAAAAAAACTCAATTTACATAATTTGTAGTGGATGTATGAAGTCAATATATTTCATTTTTGATTTGATTTTCGGGATCATTTTTGCATTTGTATTTGTCTTTATCAGCACAAACACCATGGAAAGAAATCTTTAGAATAATAGAATAATATATATATAATAATTTGCAAACAGCTTATTTGGGTAGATTTAATCCTTCTTCTTGTATCATTAAAAGATATCAACATTATATCAATATTAATATTATAATAATCAAATATCATTTAAAAATACATTTTTGTCATATTTACTCAATAGTTAGCATCGGCATAATTTATATTGATAATGCATTTTCAATGTAGATGATAAAACTTCAAATATAATTTGGAAAAGTTTTAATTGCTCATAAAAAAATCGGATGACACAAGTTGAATTTTTTATGTTTAATAACAGCACATTCCAGTAATGTTTGGCCACCAGAAAACGTTCAAATACAACGTTCTCTTATAGAACCTCGACGTCTGAATCTTGTTTTACAGCATTTAGCATAAAATTATAATTCTGTCATCCATCACTCATCCTCTTGTCATTCAATATCTGTATGTATCTGTATCTGTATTTCTTTATTCCCCAGAACACATAAGAAGATTATTTGTAGAATCGTTTTGTGTCCATAAGAAATCTGTGTTCGATTACCAACTATCTGTTCATTCGATATCTTTTTTTAATCCTTTTTGTGTTCTGCAGAAGAAAGATAGTCATACATGTTTCAAGGGTAAATTAGAATAGAGATCTTTCTGTCTGACTGTCTGTCTGTCTTTCTGTCTGTCTCTATATCTGTCTGTCTCTATATCTAGCTGTTTGTCTGTCTGTCTGTCTGTCTGTCTCTTTATCTATCTGTCTGTCCCTCTCTATATCTACCTGTATTTCTGTCTGTCTGTCTGTCAAGTGTAAATTGTGACACATTTTGGGGTAAACTTTCATTTTAATGTATGTTTTTATATCTCTTAATGCAATTTGATGCAAAAACTTCACTTAAAGTTAACCATGACTCAAGTGCCCAAAGCCTTAATGGGACACTTTACCTGCGTGTTACCTTGTCTGCTTGGAGTAAAGCCCAGCAGAAGTGCCATGCCTGTGGGGACGCCTGGGCCTGTGTTAGCCACTTCTGAGCTTCATTCTTCCGGCTCATATCAGGATCATAATACAGCTGCTGCAGAGCCTGCAGAAGAGAGATCAGGACAGCAACAGTGTCATTCTATACTAAAAATACCTAAATGCATAGATAATAATTTTGGATCTACAATAAACGTGTAGATAAAATAGCACAGGACACAATGGGGGAGGCATGAAATAACCCAGTAACCAGACCCCACATGCTTCTAGTTATAATTAGAAGAGCGCGGCTTACTGAGGTCATCGAGTTACTTTTCACTTCCAACTGCTTTATATTGTCCTTAACTTCACAAGCTGTCCATAGAGACTAACACGTAGACTAACACCTAGGAAACTAAAAGCATTGTCAGAGGAATCTTGTGGAGTTAGACTACAATGGGATGCTTTCCTCTCCAGCAGTTAAAGCTGGGTGCTAGCAACACCAAGGTCATTGGTTCAATCCCAGGGATTGTAAACAGGAGCATCGTAAGTGGTGGGAAAAGACGGAACGAGTACCTCGGGCCAAGCCTATCGGAGATCATAACCAATTATTAATGAATACCAAATCTACACTTTTATTTAAAGAAATAAGAGCCTTGACACATTATCCTTGCATAGGACCCGAGTCGTGGTGCCATGCCACTGATTTCACATACTCAGATCCAAATGTATAGTAGTGATGCATGCTTTGGATAAAAGTTTGGGCCATATGCATTTCTGTACATGTTTAATAGAAATTGTCGTCTGGTTTGTATATCAGGCCCCAAAAATACAAATGCAGAATAAACAAGAGCAAAGTTTTAAACACATACCTTATTATACACATATAAGTGGACATGAAATCTCAAATACATTAAACAATCCCCATATGCATTTGAAACAACTTTTCTCTTACAATGTTTATTATTTGCTAAACAAATAAATAAAGTGATCAAATGCAAACACAAGTTAATGGATCCATGCACATTCCAGTGTATGGTCAGTTGTCTATTGCTCACCTGTTCAACTGTGTCCACTGTAAACTCACACACTGACTGCATTGTCAATCCTCAGAAGATTCCACTGGTCTTCTTTCTAGTGTGCATAAAACACAGAGTTCATGCATCAGATGTAAAAGTGTGTCATGTGTGTTAATGACAGACAACTGACGGCTCACCAACAAGCTGCAGCAGCACACGTGGACACGTGGGTAGCGCAAAACAAACAGCTGACGAAATGATCACGCCACTCACTTCATCACAACACACTTGATTGACACACGATCAGTTCATCTTTACTCATAATCGATCCGGCTGTATCTCGCTGTGTTCTCTATATAAACAAGCTGTCGTTTTCACACCAGTGAACGTTGCTTACGTCTCCTCCCCTCGGGATATTTTTAGAGCTGATGATGTCCTCTGTCATCTAACGTAACGGAAACATCATCCCGGGAATCAGACGAGAGTGAGACGAGAGTGAGACGAGAGTGAGACCTAGTGCCCGTGCGCGCTCACATCGAGTCACTTTATTTACCATGAAGACTCAACGACATTTTATCATCTGGACAGCGATGATTCTTCATATATCTATCATTAAAGGTACAGTAGACTCTTATCCACATGTCATGATATCTGTCTGTCTGTCTCTATGTCTATCTGTCTGTCTGTCTGTCTCTATATATATCTGTCTGTCTGTATGTCTTTCTGTCTGTCTCTATATCCATCTGTCTGTCTCTATATCTATCTGTATGTCTGTCTGTCTGTCTCTATATATATCTGTCTGTCTGTATGTCTTTCTGTCTGTCTCTATATCCATCTGTCTGTCTCTATATCTATCTGTATGTCTGTCTGTCTGTCTCTTTATATATATCTGTCTGTCTGTCTGTCTATCTCTATATCCATCTGTCTGTCTGTCTGTCTCTATATCTATCTGTCTGTATTTCTGTCTGTCTCTATATCTCTCTGTCTGTCTGTCTGTCTGTCTCTATATCTATGTGTATGTCTGTCTGTCTGTCTGTCTGTCTGTCTGTCTGTCTGTCTCTATATCTATCTGTCTGTCTCTTTATCTATCTGTCTATCTGTAATTCTGTCTGTTTATCTATCTGTCTTTCTGTTTGTCTCTATATCTATCTGTCAGTCTCCCTGTTTTTATCTGTCTGTTTGTCTGTCTATCTTTCTTTCCATCCATCCATCCATCCATCCTTCCTTCCTTCCTTCCTTCCTTCCTTCCTTCCTTCTTTCCATATTTCTTTCTTCCTTCCTTCTATATTTCTTTCCTTTCTTCCTTCCTTCCTTCCATCCATCCATCCATCCATCCATCCATCCATCCATCCATCCATCCATCTATCTAGTCTTTAGAGAGATTATTTCGAAACGTGGTGATGTAAACACTTTTTCCAGAGACATTCTGTCAATCTTGTTTTTTTCTAAATACAATTAACTTAAAAAACTAAAAAATATATATTTTTTTTACAAACAACATGTGTTAAAAAGCAAAAAGACTTATAGACCTTTATATTTGTTAAATATAAAAAATGTAAATGAAAATTCTATCATTCAAATCATTGTAGATATATACATTGATAGATGTTTTTATGTCTTTGAAAACAAAGAAAGATTCTATTTTTTTCCAACTTAATTGCTAAAAAATTTTTTAAATATCTTTTTTTGTGTGTTCAACCACACAATGAAAAGTATAGAGGTTTGAATCAACATGATGGTGAGTGAATCGTAATAGAATTATCAATTTTGGGTTAACTATCCTATAAAAACTCTAAAGATTGATTTGAATAGAATAGAATAGAATAGATTGGATCATCTTTTTCCTATTTCCTTTCTTTTGTCTCCTCAGAGACATGTGCATTTGCAGGATTTGAGGACAAGATTTCATTTGATCTGGTTTGTTTGTTCCTCTGCACCCTGACACATAACGGTCACAAATGCTTTGTTCTGTGGATTCAGTGTGTGACTATTATATGACTGTACAGATCCGGTCCGGAACGCCCACATAACCCATTCAGCATGAATACACAGCATTATTCCTGTGGCCTCACCAGAAACAAACTAAACACATTTTATATTTTAATCAATGTTCAAATGAATGTTTACTTTATGAAAAATAAGATGAAATTTTGAGCAACTTTTTAATGCAGGCATTGTCTATTTCCTCTGAAGGTCAGACATCAGACGCTCCCCCAGACGTGAGCTCCATCACCCCCCTGAATGAAGTCATTCCCACTGATCATGTGACTTCTAAAAGTGTCATTTTGGAATCAGCTCATCAAAACAGCTCATTTTCTCCTTCTCCAAAACCTGAGATCACACCTGCTGTTTCTTCTCCCTCACAACCAAACAGTGAGACTGCAGCACACGGTGACATCTCTACTTCACACACGCTCCAGCTGGAAGATGTCACCACCCTCATGACAGGAGCATCCTCAGCACCAGGCAAGAATAATAGAATTAAACCTAATCGGATTCCAAAGACTATCCGTCACGTATTAGCCTAACCAGGGCTTGCAAACAAATTTATCATCCATCATTCTGAGAAAAACAACATGGGCAGGATAACGTTCTTTATAAAAGAATTCCTTAAAATGTAGAGATGCTGGAAAATTGTGCACAAAAATACTCAATACTAGGATATTGCTGTAGTCATATATAAGAAAGATCATGCTGGTTTTAAAGGCTGACATTTGTGCGGGTGTATAGACTGTCAGGCTGAACCTGTGACGCCTTCTGGGAAAATGCTGTTCGACATTCCACCCACTTTATAAAATGTCTGTTCACAAATAATAGCACCATGTGGGTGTAATATTTGGGAGCATGACAATTTTTGTACATAATATCCCTCGCCCATGATATCATTACTGTATCTATATTAAGACCAGTTGCTAATCTGTTTGTTTGTTTACACTTAGACACGTTGCCTGCAAAAAAACATTACATAAATCATATGCCAGTCATGTGCTACTTCTACAGTTACTATTGGGATGTATTCCTGTGGTCCAGAAACATCTGTAACCGTGCTTTCTTTACATATATCTCAGTGCACTTAACTCATTGGACAAGAAAAGATGCATTAGCTTAATTCTAAAATTACAATCTTAATGAAAGTGACAACTTTTTTATTTTTTCCATATTTCTCTCATACAGCCTCTACTTCACTTTCTCACATGGAGAGCACTTCTTCAAAATCGTTCGGCACCAAAGGTCCTGCAACATCCATTAATTCAAGTGAAGGACATCAGATGTTCTCTCTGACCAGCGGTGTGGTGCAGAAGACACAAACTTCTGTAGCAGACCCAACCTCATACCCCGTACCATCTCAGCTTGCCCTGACTGGGAGTTCAAAGGTCACTGGCCCTGCTCCGCTGGAAGATGAACCTTCTGAATTGGATGTAGGGGACGAAGGTATGCTATTTGATGCCAAGAGGGATGTGCACCTCTTAAAATGAGACATGAATGCTTGGCCAAGAAGCGATAAAATACTGATTTTCTTAGAAAGAGAGTGCTAGCCAGAACCATTACTAAAATATGTCAGTATAAAATGTTCCTTATGTTTAATCCATTTTGAGCCTAACATTAGAGATGTCTAGAGTCTTGAAAGCACGGAGGCAAAAGATAAGTTGATTTCTTTCCCATTATCTTGTTGAATCTGTAAATACACCAGGGTGGACTTTGCTCCCCTATGTTCCCTCAGTACTTGATGTTCCTTCGGTGTATTATGTCCTGTAATAGTGATGATTCATTTTTTGTTTCTTTCAACACTATTTCAGCTGCAGGAAAAGTTCAACATGGCCCTGCTTCCCTGCTGGACCCCCTGCTCGCTGCTCTGGTCTCCATTTTCATTATTTGCACCGCCATGGTCTCAGCAGTCCTCTTCCTTAGGTTCCGCCAGCGGAGCCAACATCCAGAGTTTCACCGGCTTCAAGACCTTCCTATGGTGAGTCTTCGAATTTATATTCTAAAGGCTTATTCCTAAAGCATTTGTTATGAAAGTAATGAAACTTGTATGTGAGGATTTAACTGATTTATTAACAGGATGATCTTCTAGAAGACACACCATTGTCAAGATACAGCTATTAGCAGGAGGGAACTCAGGGCCACAGGGTTATTATTTGGTCACTCAGGCACTCATTAGAGTATTATTGTTCAGAACATTCATTTTCCTAGAAATCCACTACTGATGTATGATTGTGTGTTAAATGCTTCTCAGGAGGTTTGTGTTGTAATTTATGCCATTCATATTTGTGACAAAACTGCCTTATTGTTCAAATCAAGAAGCAAAATATAGGTATAGGAATAATATTTAGGGCTTGTCCTTTAATTTGCTGCCAACAGATCCGAACACAAGTGGTAGGTTTTAGAATGATTAAAACGCTTTGGCATTATAATTGACAAAAGTGATGTTTATGGAGGTTGGTATTGTCATTATAAAAAAGAAAGTAAAGCTTAAGCTTAATTTCAGAAGTATTAATTAAACTATATTTTGAAGAACGACAGGAACTGCTGTTCGGTTACCAGCTTTCTTCAAAACATCTTCTTTTGTGTATTGCGGAAGAAAGAAAGTCACACATGTTTGAATTGACAAGAGGGTGAGTAAATAATTACAGAATGATTACAAAGTAGATCAGTTTCATTTTGGGGAGAACTCATATATTGAATTAAGAAATGTGAGGAGCTACAACTGGTCAATTGCATAGGGATTTGCTTGACAATGTGTATTTAGAACTTTGCTGAATTCACTACTTTTACAGACAAATAGACCAGGATTTAATATAGTTATCTCTGAATTATGCACTCTTAGAGCTATGTTGTAGTGCGTAAAATAGAAGTTTGTCATTACAAATGACATTATTTTTGCTTCTTCCTGGTTATGTCAAATAATTTAGAAATATGTGAAGAGTTTATTTCTGACATGTTTTAATGTTGTTTTTATGTTGTGATGTATTGTGTTAGTTAGCTGTACTTGTTTAAATTATTATGGCTTAATAAAACCATGCCAAATTCAGTTTGATTGACGTTAATTAGGATGCACAGTACATTTACATTTAGGCATTTAGCAGACGCTTTTATCCAAAGCGACTTACAATAGTAAAAGTCAAAACAACACAAAATTTTTTTTAAACATTTTTTTTACTGTGTATCCCAATTTTTATCAATCAAATTGAATTTGGTTTGTTTTCATTAAGCCATAATAACTTACAGTATAAAGTACAGCTAACTAAAACACCAAAAAATAATAAAAAACGTCTGTGTTGAATATTTTGTTTCGGAAATTAATCTCTTCACATACTTCTAAATTGTTTCACATTTCCCTGTAGAAGTAAAAAATTGGGGTCAAATTGAATTACGGTCTTGATTTTAATGATTGATTGTGTAGACCTTGTAGAGGTAGAGTGGGTAAAATAACTTGAAATCTATTTTAGCATATGTTCTTGTTTACTCTGGTATTTGTGTTAAACCTAGTGCCTAATGTACTTTGTGCCAAAACTGATTTACGGTAAAATATATATTGCACAGTTGTGATGTTCAGAATAACTTGTTATGAGTAAAAGATTTATAATAAAAAAGAAAAAGAATTCTGTGTGACATCATTTCATAAGTAAAATTTCAGTATGAAAAAATCACTGAATAGAAATTAAGGTCCTGGATGTAAAAGAATATAACACATACCAAGTTATTAATTTTAAAATAGAAAGTTTTTATGGGTGTCTTAAGATTTAGGAATACATTAATGCAATATAAATGTATTATATAAACAAATTCAACCTTACATAAAACTAACATCACATGCATTTAAGAATCTTTTCTCATTAGCGACAAAAATATGAAAATCATTTGGCACAATATTGTATAAAATATATAAAATAATTATATATTTCATTGAATTTTGTATTACAAAATGTATGTGTTTTTGACATTGACAATAAGTTTAACGTCATTTTATTCTTGTACATCATGCTGTATAAAACATCATAAAATCAAAAAAACATATTAAGGAAATAACTCACAACTTAAGAACATTCTCATTAAATTAAACACTGAACACTGATTTGATAACTAAATGAATATGTATTTTCATACCAGTCTTTCTGAGAGTAATGGCAGATCACCTCCAGTTCTTAAACGATCAGTGGCTGTACCTGTGAAATGATGATGTCACCATACGGCTCATCCTGTTGCACTGTGACCTGTTTTGCAACCGTTTCTTCTGTAAACACAAACAAGCTTACTTGTTACTTATTACTTCACAACATGTGTGTTTAAATGGAGGAATGCATGTTTAACATTACTACCTAATAGTCTCCAAAAGTGTTGGGCAACAACTCTGCGGCTGGTCTGAGGTGGCAGAAGAGATTGAAAGGTAACCAAAGCTTCTAAAGGAGCTAGTGCCCTTAAACAGTACAGAAATAGGAAGATAGAAAGCTTTACATATTCCAAATGCATTATTGTAATACAATATCCCTACGACTGAAAAACCGACATGTGATTTTAGGTATTGTGTGTAGTGTAATAAAAAATTTTTTGAACATTTTCTGAATCATGCAGCCGTACCTCATAGACTCATCAATAACCATTGCTTTCTGTTCCGTTTCTGGAACCCTCTCCTCTGGGATGTCCTCAAGAGTATACTGAAGAGCTGGAACAGGCGATCTAAACCCACATGAAAGCAGAAACTTTAAGCGCAACTGCATTATAGGAAATAAAGGAAAATAAATGTGAAACTCACCAACCACTCTTATCATATCAAATTTGTGTTTCATACTCTTTGTTCAAGTGGAGAGTTTACCAAAAAATTAAAATTCTCTCATGGATTACTCACTCTTTAGTTGTTCCAAACCTTCTAAGTGTAAATGTTTGGTTTGACCCAGAAAAAGATATTTTGGAAGAATTTAACCCAAAATGTTCTTGTAACTTATTCACTACCATACAAGGAAAAATAACAAAAGTATTTAAAAGTGCTCCAGAACATTTTGCTCTTCTGTTCATCAGAACAAAGAAATATCTACAGATTTTAAACAACCCAGATTTGAGTACATTTTATTTTATCACTGAATTTTTATCCCTTTAACTCCTTGTCTATCTATCCTCACCGTCTTATTTCAGGTGTCTCGAAAGGAGAAAAATCTTTATCTGTTGTCTCCAGGACCACAGAAGAGGCTGCAGATTCAATATAATAAAGTGAAATCACACTAAATATAGCAACTAAATCTATTATTTTCAATATCTTTATTTCAAACTCATTTGAAGTGACCATTCTACTATGAAATAGATGGTAATTAATAATTGTACCTGGTGTTTCTTGCTGGAAAAGGCTTGACTCCACCATTTCTTTGGAAATCTGCCATATAATAGAAATAGAATAGGATAGAAAGGTCCAGTCAGTAAAACAAGGTGCAATGGTTGAATTTCATTTGAAAAATAAGACACTTTCCATAAAAAAGTGCTAGACAGTGCGAGGGTGTTCTGATTATATGCTAACCTCTTTTGAGCTCAGCTCTCTCTCCAGCTCTACGTCTCCTGGTTCTTTTCTTTGTTCCTCTTTCTCTGGTATCTCCTCTGGAATCACCCAAAAGCGTCTGGATGGAAGGAAGGGCTTTATGACCGCTGCCCGTTTCCATAGGGCCAGGATTTTAGGTGGAAGGTCTGTATAAGCATAATATTGTCAATCCTATAACCTTAGAATGCTAATGTGAGTGTATCTCAAAAAGCAATTTACAGTAAAGTGCAAAGATAAATATTTTTTTCAAACTAACTTACTCATGCAGGGGTTTAAGAGCAGTGTCTTAGGATCAGTTTGTTTAACTTTGGGCAGTTTGACAAGAACATCCGCCTAAGAGGGAAAACCACGACAGTTTTATTATTTTGTGCCAAATGGTTTTAAAAGGACAGTTCTTAATTTCTCACTCTCTAGTTGTTCCGAATCTTATAACATTTCTTTGTTCTGATGAACACAAAGAAACTTATTTGGTCAAATCTTAATAACTTAACAGTTCTAGGACCCCTTGACTATCATAGTGGAAAAATTACAAAGTCAAAAGAAACCCAGAACTTTTTTGCTTTCCTTTATTTCTCCGTGTCACAACAACAAAGAAATTTTTACAGATTTGAAACAACTCAAAGGTGAGTAAATGATGACAGAATTTTCTTATTTGGGTGTACTACTCCTTTAACTTTAGAAGAAGAGCCTCTACAAAAACATAGACGAGCCATCCTTACCAACTCCTTAGTCTCTATCTCCTCATCACCAATTTGTGCTCTCATTTCATCTTGAGAGATCTGGGTATCTTTATCAATGAAGAGCAGCTGCCTCCTCCTCTTTCTTGTCACTTCAAGTGTTTCAGGGCTCACATCTGCAATCTGTGAATTGCATGATGAAAAATTGTATGATGAAAAACGATGTTAATAATGTTTGAAAAAACAATGTTTTGGTGTAAAAAGTGTAGACAGATCAGACCTTTAGACTAGGACTTCTCTCTCGAAAAATGTCATCACTCATGGGCTCAATGCCTATTTCCTCCTCGCCAAGTGGAGGGGATGGTAATGGCGGAGGCACAAGCTCTGGGGTTTTTTCTCTTTCTTCTAACACAGGCATTTCCAAGGGTAGCCCAAAATCCTCTTCAGGTAGCAGGGCGACATCTCTGCTTGATACACTGGTGATTTGTTCCCTAAGATATAAATATCCTATGTTAGTTATTTTCACGAAACTATTTGTTTACCCTGATATGATGATTATTGAAATCTTAAAGCTCTTAGTAAGCTGCTATCAAAGCTTTCGTTTAAGTTAATCAAAAATTACTTTTTTGTCTTTCATCTGAAAAATGTGATTGTGACTTTTAGGGATGTTCTTCACTAAACATACAAGTCTAAAGAAACCGATGGCGTTATATCTCTTTCCAGTACTGCTCTCTCCTGCTCTCTCTCCTCGGGAATCTCCGGCTCTCTGACCTCCTCTGATTCTATCTCTTTTTGCCCTCTCTCTACTGGCACCTCCGGCTCTCTAACCCTCTCTGTCTCGTCTATCCGGTCTCTTTGTCTTTCTGGCTCCTGCGGTCTCTGTTGCTCACCTGCAGAAAAGACTTCTGCACTCAAGTCTAAATTCTCTCATTACCTTTCTGTTAAAAAACTACACATAACAGACCAATAGACACAGCATTGATTGTTCACCTTCAGGAAAGTGATCCGGCTGTTCCAACAATAAATCGATTATGCCAGATTCCTGTAGTTCTTCTCCTTCAAACTGAGGAAACAGACACACAAAATCATGTAAACCCTGTCTGCTTTCTTTTTTTCCTTTTCATTTCTCTCATTTCTAGCTGTGCATTAATTATAATTTATCACAATAAATGTAATATATATACATTTTAATTTATAAATATTAAACTTTGTCGTGTGCCAAAGGTTAAATGCGTACCTCTGGATGAGGCAGTATGACTGGTTCTCTTTCAGTCATGGTGATGGACTCCTGACTGGCTGTAATGCCTATGGAAATAAACATTAACAAATACATTTCTTTATTGGGGCTTACCCTTTTGCCTTTCTTCTTCGTTCTTTATAATCACTTAAATCTTACTAAAGGGAAAAAATAATGTCCTTTTAGGGAGGCAGAGAAGTTCAGGAAATATTGCGTTTTTTGTAGCTACGGAAATGGATCTCAGTTCAAGTTAACTATGTCTTGTTTTACCATCTGAAAGTGGGGATGGTTCTCTCTCAGATAGAGCACGCTCGGGTAAAGCCTCGTCCATTCTCTGAGCCATCTGCAAACATGGGATGGTGAAATTTGTTACATTTTCTAGGTTTATATGTAGAAACAAATGGTGGTTATGTCTACCTGAATGAGGCTGCTTGGGCTTGGCAGGCCATACACAGAGTCGATTATTCCAAAAAAGGGATCTCTTGCCCCTTCAGTCTCATCTAATAGCGCAAGAGCATCAGGCATCATGTGACTTTGCCCAAAAGTAAGAAGGAGGATATTAAAAAAACACAAATCAGATTTTCATCTCTCCAAGATTGTAAAGAATTTCCAGCATCATAATGTTAAACGTTCAATGAAATCCCACCTGGTGTCTGTATCCGTTAAATCAATATTTGGCTTTTGGTTGAGTCGGTGCAGTTTATCAATTGCACCCTGGGTATCTTCTGAAAAAACAAATGATCATTCAGGCCTCATCAGTTTATACATCCCATACAAATGGCCATTGTACGAAACCAAGTTGTACATTAAACAAGTTTCAGTATTCATCAAAGTATTTCCAAAGTGTTTAGATACATTCACTTTCCAGGGTACAAACCTAACAAATAACCACACTGTCTGTAATAGACAAGCACAACTCCATACTGCAGCTGAGAGGAGAGATACAGAGAGAACCGGGGACGGGGCAGTCCTGCCGCTGGGGGAGGGACTCTGACAAGTACATAATCCATGATGTCACAGCTGTAGAATCAGAATCACAAATAGCTTAAATGCTAAAAAAAATTTGAAAAAAAGTCTTTAATGCTAAGTTTGCTTATGCATGCAATTAATAGTTGTGCTGGCAAATCAAAAGTAAGATTAAAAAAAGTCAGTAAAACAAAAATGAGCTTGGACCCTTTAAATGGACAATACCTTATTTTCTATACATAATCTATATGTTAAAATACTTTTTATAAATATATCATTCATTTTCAGCCAGACAAGAAATTTATTTTTACATTATTTAAAAATATACCAACCAGGTGCGCTGAACATTAACTTTAAGCAGATCCCGACGAGTGATTTTTCTTCCTTTTGTAGCAGCCAACCTAAAAAAATAATATTTAAAATAATGTCATCTTAATGGATTAATGTAGGGTATATGTTTAAGTAAAAAACTCAACCTACCATACTGTGGCAAAGCAACCAGTCCGATGATTGAGCACAGTTGGGTAGAAAAACATTGTAAAGTTAATTAATCCTGGAAGTTTAGATCAATAAAAATATGATGATTATAAACTTCTAAAGTCATTCAGACGAACTGTTTTCTTAAGACAGCAGAACTGAGAGAATAGATCAAAGGTTGCTATGGTTTAATTGTTTGGAAAAGATCGACCAATCATTGGTTCTTCAAAAATTCGACAAACCAATGAGATAAAAGATAATCAAGCTGCGTAATATTAATTGGATTGTATTAAATTATAAAAAAAATAAGCATTATTTATTTTTAACAATGCTTTGAGAAGAATAAAAAACGGCTTTTACAATAAAAAGACCTAAATTAAAAAAAAGAGAGTCAATATCAATAGATGGCGTACAAATGGCTTTTATAATAAAAATACCTAAATTAAAAAAAAGAGAGTCAATATCAATAGATGGCGTACATAACATGGTTTTTGTGAACGGACACTTTAATGTGTTCTATAAATTGAATTGCTTAATTTTGTCTTTCATATTGTAATTAATAAAACGTATTAAAATTCTTACACTTACAAAAAAACATGGTGATATAAAAATAAATAATTAGTTTACTCGACGTGTTACCGACCAACATCTTCACTGTAGTCGGATTACAAAATCCTACCGTTTCACTTCCGGACTGAAGCGAACCGGAAACTAGCCGCTTTGCGCTCTTGTGTGTTGTCTACGCTGTTGCACATCGGTTGGAAATATCAGGCAAAATGTCTGGCTCATCAAACATCGTTGCGATGAAGAAAGTTGTTCAGCAGTTGCAATTTGAAGCGAGCATCAACAGAGTAAAGGTTTGTTCAGCTTGTGTTTTGAAGGCGAGGGATGCTAGGGAGCTAGCCGCCAGGTTTGGCTTGGGCGTGGACCTGTAGCCCGTTATTTCCTCCCACTGAGCTCGGTTACAGCGTTTTTAGTGTTTGTAATGTTTATTTTAAATAAGTAATTAAACACAGCCAGCACAATATATTTAAAACAAGATAGAAGTTCTTATTTATTTGATAATAGTTCTAGCTTGCTAAAATGGGCTACGTAGCTTGTTGTCCAGGCTAGCGGCTAGCAAGTTCTAGATATGCTTTAGCACTATTTGTTTTTATAAGTGTTGTTAATTATTGTTTAATTTTTCGTATTTTTTTTTCTGTTTTCTATATTTGTACTGATAATTATGTATTGATAATTTAGTGTTTTGGTTATTTTCAGGTTTCTCAGGCAGCTGCTGAGCTCCAGCAGTTTTGCATTCAAAATGCCTTACAAGATCCTTTGCTGACCGGTGTGTCTTCAAGCACCAACCCCTTCAGGACACAGAAGGTTTGCTCCTTCTTGTGAGGCTCCAAGGACCTGCTGCCATTGGTAAGAATAGCTGTAGACTTGAGACTAGACTTGAGCGTTTAACTAAACTGTGACTAACCCTTTCATCTGACTTTCTCAGGCTTTTTCCTGTTCGTGTGACTTTTCTTCTGGGGAAAAAGAAAACCACTGCCATGATGTGTGAAAGAAATGGCGACGGTGCAAAGCTGTCCATTTGTCAATCAATACCTCATGCCATAAACACAGAAACAAGAACTGAACGCATTTGGCCTTTATTTCAGTTTAATGGTGCATTTACCTCTTAAACTTTCCATTTTGATAAATGTATCCCTTTTTTTTGTGTTTGTATTTTGTATTTCGTTCTCCCTTTGACAAGCCTATTCTCTGTTTTTACGTTTGGAAACTTCAAACTTAAACGTCTGCCTTAAAAAGCGGTGAATGCTCCAGTTTTGTGGAGGAAAGGCTTTTGTATTTTATCTGGCACAGCAGAGGGAACGTAATAATTTATTGTGCCTTTTTTAACATTGTAATCTATTTCTATCTTCTCTGCCTTAGGCTTTTTATAACCCAAAATAAATCCACTGATTTCTACTTGTCTCTGCGTATGTTATTTTATACTTTGCTGGATTACCTGTCGACTACACTAGTCATCATGTAAAGTGGGTCAAAAACTTTAGTCACACAGAATTTCTCTTCTTACGGCTACTTAAATATTCTTTTTTATTTACTTTAAATCTTGACAATATGATGTTTTTGTGTGTTCTTATATGATTCCATAATTTGATACAATTACTTTTGGTTGGAGATGTATTATGTTGCTTTTTATTAAGAGTAGAACTGAAGAAAAGCAGCAATATAAAATATTAAAAATGAAAGATTAATTGCTATCAGGGATGATTTAAATGCTTGGCCTTATATCGGATCATACTGTCCAAAGACAAAGATAATAAACTCTTTATAATGTAGTATATATAAACTTTAGATTAAAATATAACATTTGAAAAGATTATGCATACATATTTCACTTGTGGCTAGTTTCATATTACATTATATAATTGCCACAAGATGTATTATAACTAGACATCATGTGACCTACACAGGTGTCTTACATTTGAAGCCAATAAGCCCAAATAGATATCAGGCGTGGGTGTTTCTAACCTCATGATTATGTAGTCCTCCTTCAACTGAGCGTGGTTTTATTAAGTTGAAAACGGTGTTTGCAGTTCATGTGTATGATATCCTGATTCTGCATTAATATTACTATTTAACAGGCCAGATGTGGGGCAGTGAGAGATTAAATGTGTGTGCTATCGTCCTGCTTATGACATCCCTAATAGCTGAATGTCACCCTCGCACATTCCAGCCAAGAGGGTCTTCAGTGAGTCAGGAGTTCTTGGGAAGTCAGTTTCAAGAACCGGTCCCAGCAAAAATAAGTGACCCCCTTCGTGAGCAACGCCCCAAAACCATATACGTTGGTTGCCATGAGGAATCAATGGAGATCATAATGCATGCAGATCTATTTTCAACGGGTATTCTCGTGTACGCTGAAGAGCTCTGGTTGGGTCCAGACTCTTTAACGAACAAAGTCTCTGGGGCATCATGTGGAGCTGTTCAGTCTGGAGAGTACGAGTTTGCCATTTTTGCTAATTTTAGGGACTGTGGGACCACACTGTCAGTAAGTTGTGTCTTGTATTTAAGTTGCATAGATGTTGTAAGATGTATATTCTAAAGATGGTTGAATCTGGCTGTCCTCCCATCCCAGATCACAGATGATTCTCTGGTGTATTCAAACGTCCTTGTGTATTCTCCTCGGCCATCTGATGGTGTGCTTTACCAGGATGGTGCTGTCATACCTATTCAATGCCACTACAAGAGGTAAGCTGTAAAACCTATGTTTTCTGTCTGTTTAACAGTTGCCTGTAGCTTACTTTTTTTAATCCTATGAAGGCGGTTTAATGTTGACAGTGCTGCAGTGGCACCCACTTGGATACCGTTTGCTTCCAGTGTTTTGGCTGTAGATTATCTGGACTTCAGCCTTAGGCTCATGAGTGGTAAGCTGGGGTTTTTACACATCTACATTTACTAATCGAATAATTTCAAGGCAGGAACATTGCTGATCTGTTATGGCAACACAGACTGCATCGTAAAGGTTCTAGATGTACTAGATTCTTTAATTTCTTATGTCTGTATGTTGAAGACGACTGGCAGTTTGAGAGAGGCTCAAATATCTACTTTCTTGGGGATGCGATATACCTTCAAGCGTCAGTGACGTTGGCCAATCATTTGCCCTTGCTTCTATTTGTTGACCAATGTGTGGCAACACCGACTCCTGATGTAAAAGCGAGTGACCTTCAGTATTCATTCGTAGAGTTTAATGGGTGAGTGTCGATTCCTCTTGCATTCCTACATTGTAGTACATACTAAAATTAAAGTCTTTTACTCACCAAATTGTCATACCAAACCTGTATAACTTTCATCTGCAGAATACAAAATGTATTTGGGGGGAGGAACAATGATTGAATCTATTGACTTGCATTCTTCAAAATATCTTGTTTTTGAAAAGATAATCATACAGGATTGACATGATGATTGCAAGTAATGATTGACTTTTCAATTGTTGCTGAACTATTACTCTTATGTAGAATGCTTTAACACTCCTAAAGTGGTTACCCCAAAATTGCTCATCTTGTAAAAGAACCCAAGAGATAATTAAAAATAATGTATGACTGAATATTAGATGCATCCTTTATTCTATCATTTTAAGCAACCCATGCAACACCCTTAAAAATAAATTTGGAAGTTTTTGGGTAGAAAGTTATTATTATTATTATTTCTTGAAGCTTAATTTATAATCTGGAAAAATAAATATCTAATCATGTAGCCTGTTTTCAGATGTCTTTCAGACAGCAGACATTCATCTTCTCGCTCAAAGTTCTTGCAGAGGGTTGAAGGAAACAAATTAAACCTAATATTGGATGCCTTCAGGTTTTACCAAGTGGCAAGCAACTTGGTGAGCAGAGAACCTTTAACAAAAATTTTAAGGGATGTATGTTGCTGTTCTTAGTTTTTTGTTTTTCTTTACTGCATTAGATATACATCACGTGTTACCTCAAGGCCATCCCTGCTGCTTATTCTGTGAGCTCTCAGAATCGTGCATGTTCTTTTATTGATAACAGGTAATGGCACACCTTACAATATACAATATTTAATTGGTGTTACTCGCTAAGAACTGTAAACCCTGCAGGTGGCAGTCTGTGGATGGAAATGATCAGGTGTGTGAAAGCTGTGAGCCATCCAGAAGAGATGCAGCACATCATGAACCTGTCCAGCCCTTCCGAATCACTCTAGCCCCTCCGGTTCAGCCGGGTAATCTGGTGCCAAAACCGCGCTCAGCTGACTTCTTCCACGTACGGCCGGGCCAATCGCTAAAATCTTTTAAAACCCTAATTCAGGCAAGACAAAACACCTATGGTGGCCTGTCAAAGAGAGGCGCCGACTCAAACAAAGGTTGGTACAATTTTAATATCAAAGACTTAAATTAGACATTGTTATAAATGTAAACAATTATTATAAAGCCGTCATCTTTTTCCTTAGACTGGCGTAAGGTTGCCACTTTAGGTCCTCTGATTGTGCTCCCAAAGAAAGAAATGGCTTCCCAGTCACCAGGACCAATTCAGTTTCGTTCATTTGAGAACTCTGCATTTCCTGAGGGACCAGAGCGCTTGAATTCGACCGAGAAAAGTCCTGTGACGGATAACCATGAAGTCCCTAAAAATGCTGAAAGCTTCATTCCATTTGAAGATCCTCTGTTCCTTAATGCTTCTGATCTTCTTAGCATGGAGGAAGGGAGTGGGTTCTGAAAGAAGTAACCTCCCCAACTTCATAAAGGATGGAACACAATGTGACTTGAAAAAATAAACATTTTAATAACATCCTGTTTCTTGTATAGTCTTTCACAAATGTACACAATTGCCTAACAATAAATATGTAATTTAGCAGCTTGTGGTTCCTTTTTCCAGTTCAAAGTGATCCAACTTGTTTGTAATTGGAAAGAATTTGAAACTTTCCATCGGTGTTGTAAACACTAAGGTATTGAATACTCGTTGGCTATTTTTTAATTGGCATCACAGATTTTGATCGGATGTGTTTCACAGTCTCTTTGATGTTATTGTTCTCGGGTTTCATTCTCACCAGGTGTGCCACTCTTCTAAAGCCATCCACCAGACCTGCTCCAGTCAACGCCGAACAAGGCTGAATGAACCAGTCTCGGTCACTACAACTCTTTCTCAAATTAAACTGCTCTGTGATCTCCATTACTGTCACAGCTCCTTCAATATCCTGCTTGTTGGCAAGAACAACCACAGGCAGTCCCCTGAGCTGGTCGCTCTTTAAGGTCTGTTCCAGCACTTTTTTGGACTCGTCCATTCGCATGACATCTGAAGAGTCCACAACAAACACAATTCCAGCTGTGTCCTGATAAAAATTCCTCCAGTGCCCTCGCATTTTAATCTGGCCACCAACATCCCACACGGTCAAGGCAATTTTCTCTCTGTTTTTCTTTGTGTCGATCATTTCTACGTTGAATCCCACTGTCGGGACTGTGTGGAAGTCTTCATTGTATTTAAGTTTGTATAGAAGAGTCGATTTGCCAGCTCCGTCCAGGCCGAGGAGGAGGATTCGTGCTTCAGGTTTATGCCTTGATCCTGTAAGGCCCATCGTAAATTCTCACAAAAACAAATGCCAGTAAATGTCTTTACAGCAAATGTGAGTTTACCTAAGATGTTGTCTTTGTTACTCAGTGATGTATTATATCTGGCTTATCTGCGTAGAGCTGTGAGATTGTGTGGTCAAAGGACAGGACAACTCCCAAATGATATGCTAGGAATCTTTGGAAATATTTTTTGCATCCAATAGATTTGCATCCAATAGATTTGAAATGTTAGAAATTACTACATAGTTTGGGGGGGTTTCTTTAACATATGCTTATATGTTAATGGCTTTTAAAATTAGAAAAATATAAGATAAAGAAATAAAAATTTAAGTTTAACTTTGTTACACTGAAAATTTTAAGTTTTAAATGAATGAAAAATAATGCCTGACAAGCAGACAGAAAGAAAGAAAAAAAGAAAGAAAGAAATAAGGAAGGAAGGGAAGAGAAGGTAAGAAGAAAGGAAGGAAAGAAAAGGAAATTAAGGAAGGAAATAAAGTAAAGAAAAGAGTTAAAGAAGAAAGGAAAGAAAGAAGGAAGGGAAGAGAGAATGGAAAAAGGAAAGAAAGAAAGAAAGAAAGAAAGAAAGAAAGATGGAAGGAGATAAAGAAGAAAGTAAATAGATAAGGGAAGAAAGAAGGAAGAAAAGAAAATGAGGAAAGAAGAGAGTTAAAGAAAGATGAAAGGAGATAAAGAAGAAAGGAAAGAGATAAGGGAAGAAAAAAGGAAGAAAGGAAGGAAAGAACAGGAGGAAAGAAGAGAGTTAAAGAAAGAAGGGAGGAAATAAAGAAAGAAGGAAGGGAAGACAGAAAGAAAGAAAGAATTCAAGGACAAAGCTTTCATTCCAATAAACAAAAGTCTCTCTCATGCATTGACGGAGTCTTCTTAAACCATCCCAATCCTTTCTTCCAAACACTTCCAGGGCTTTATAAACGGCCACGGTCATCACCTTCACATCCTCAGTGTGGATTTCAGGAAGAAACAAAACTTCCCTTGACAACAGTGATCCAGTGTCCACCAGCAGTGATCCCTTATCTGTGTCTTTCCACGCTTTTATCTATCCACACCCCACCGGTTGGATCGGCCACAAACACGAGTCCAGAGCAGTCATCACGACAGTAACAGCCGCACCGGCGTCTCTCCAACGGGCTTTCATTCTCAGAGACGGCCGATTTCCCTCTCTGTTTCTCCGTCAACTTTATACTTGTTCGTGACGTGATCTCGTAAAATTGTTGAACTCGCTCGGATGTCCTTGAACTACACTGGCCCATATCCTCGTGTAATAAACTCTTATTTTGCCAGAATGAGCGACAATCACACTTTTATGTTCAGTTTGTTGATATGTTTACGCCCACAGGTCCAGTAAGAGTATGTAGGGAGAGATTTATAGAAAGTTTACTCAGTGACGGGGGAAGAGTATTTAATACTCCACTCAAAGTGTTATTCTGGGACTTTACACCTGCTCCCGGATGTCACGGCGGACTGCGTCTCTTACGGTCCCGGAGTTCTTTGCATCCCTGTGACGTCATAACTGGAGCCGCATGCTTCAGATATGGTGTACGGTGTCTTCTGCTCGGATGCTTGGCAATGCACGTTCTGGGCATTACGTCATCAAGAATGCAAATAACATTACGTCACGCTAGTTTGTTTATTTTCTTAATTGAGGCAAATTGTTTAAGGAATGTAACTACATGTTACATGTGTTCTTCTAAGGGAAGTTGGTCAAATATTTTATGTGGTTTTTTTAGTTTCTTGTCTTATTTTGGATCATATTTTGTCAATCATTAATGTTAATTAAAAAAGTAAATTTTTTTTAATATGTCCTTTATGTTCATGTTTACCCACCAATTCTACACCCTAACATAAGGATAATATACAACCACAATTTTCAACCAAATCAAAATGTTCAACAAACAATTAAAGGCATAATTAAGGATATAAATTTCAGTCACCGTTTGCTTAGAATCTCATTTCAAAGCTATATTAATTTATTTTATTGATAAACACAAAAGAAGATTTTTGAAGAAAGTTGGGAACTGGCACCCATTTACTTGCATTGGTTTGGTGTTAAATTGCCCTGCTGTTTGGTTTATCATCATTTTCAAAAAGTCTTCTTTTGTGTATTGTAGAAACAAAAAAAACCAGGTGTGGAATTATAAGATGGTAAATATAACATATGATGACAATTTTATTTTTAGCTGAACTTCCACTTTTAGACTTATTCACACATCTGGTATTAAAGTCTTACAGAGAAAAAAAACAAACACAATTTTTTAAGGTTGATTTGTTATGTTTATTTAGCGCTTAAAATCCCATTTACATTTCACACAGTGCAAGAACTAGAATTTTGTGTGGATCGGGACTGTTGGCAATTTGATTTTTTTAAATTGACTAGGGGTTAAGAAGGAAACTATTGTATGTACCTTTCGGTTACATAATAATATCATCGATACCATCAATCAATCAATACCATTTTGGTCAGACCACTTTTGTACACAAAACTGGCCAAAAAGGCAAGACTGACTTGAAATTATGGGCATTCGCATTTAGACAATATTGTATTTGATATAAATGTATTATGACAAACCAAAAATGTAACAACAATTATCTAACCCAATCTTACACCAACCTCATGTGAAGATGAACAGCACCAGAGTAAAGGGGCATAGATCCATTTGAATGATATGAGTGGATTATGCAATTCAAGAGATGGAGGCTGTATACTGTAAACAACAAAATACATTTTATAGTTTTGCATTTATCCTGAACAAAATGCTAAAAGTTCTTGTTCAAGGCAATAATGGTCCTTGTGTGACATTTGCCAATTGCTGTTCAATTTAAAAACAATATTGCTCTGTGTGAGGAAGGACAGGTGTTATTTTACAGTGTGAGGCGCAATGAAAAAAACAATTACATTTAAAGAGTGTCCATTTGGCACAAACAAAAAATCTGGTAATGCATGTGTTTGCACATGCACATGTATCTACACCAATTTTTTTACTTATATTACAGTCTAGCTTTTGCCGATAAGCATTATTAAAAACACAACCATGGCTGTGTATTGCTTCAGTCATATCACTCTCCAGATTTGCTCCCAGAGCTGTTCTTAAACTTCACCACCATGACTGTGATGTTATCGGGGCAGCCGCGGTAGAAGGATTGCAGCACAATGCTCTTGGCACCAAAGTGTGGCTCATCCAAGCGCTCCCGGACAAAGCGGACGGCTTCTTCGTTGCTAAACGCATCCCAAAGACCATCAGAGGCCAGGATCATGAACTCCGGCTGTAGCTTGTCCAGGTCAAAGGTCAGGATGTCAGGGTCCGGGATGACAACATTCAGGTTCTTTAAAGGATAGTCACCCAGTGAGCGTGACATGGCAAGGATGCCCTGAACCCGCCAGGAACCATTGAAACTGATGAAGCCACCTGAAGAATGTAAGCAGGTGAGTATAATTTTTTCCCCAAAATTATTCAAAAGTACAGGTGATGTTATCAAGCTAACCTGCTCTCTTAATCCTCTTGCGCTCCTTCAGCTGGTAAGGCTTGTGATCATGTGACAGGGCCACGGCGTTGCCATCCTTGTCGCAGAGAACGCCGCGAGAGTCTCCCACGTTTGCCACAGTCAGTTCCCGGTCTGACAACAAAGCCACCAAACACGTCGTGCCTGGATACGGAGGACAATAAATCAGCCTTTTATGTACTTATAACTTCAGCCAAAACCTGACAGCCAAGCCTGCTTACCAGCTTCATCATGAGATGCTGAAAACTTCTCCACCATATCTCTGTCTACAGCCGTAATGCGCTGCTCTAAGATGGCAGGATAGGAGAGGGGGCTGTCTTTCTTCTCCCGCTCGTAGGCCTGCAGATGCTGTTTCAAAGAGTCTGGCAGGTGGGCCTTCACATAATCAGCAGCTGCCTGCATAAAAGACAGAAAAAGCAAAGACAGGAGGAAATTTGAGACGGTGCCCTACTACATTGACATCACTTTTGTCCTAGGGGACAAGGCTCACTTTAACACTTGTGATTTAAAATTCTGTTCATGGGTGAATCTACTGCCTAACTGAAACATTTAAGTCCATGAATAATTCAGGCAGCCTTTGAAACAATAAAAAGATTCAGAAGATTCAAGCACAGAGGGCTGTAAATAGTATACATCTGCCACACATTTCAGAACTAGAATTTCATTTCTATAATTAAGAAACCTTGAAAGGGATAGTTCACCCGCAAATGTCATTACGTGTTCAACCTCAACCTGTATGAATTATTTTGTTCTGTTGATATTTCTGGAGCACCACTGACTACCATAGTAGAAAAAATTTGAATTGTAATCAAAGGTGCCCAAAACATTCTTCCAAATATCATATTTTGTGTTCAACAGAACCAAACCAATATGAAAATTGATTTCTCTACCATGGTAGACAATGTTGCCCCAAAAATCACGGTTCCTTACAATCTCCCAAATATCTCCCTTGGTGTTCAACCAAACAAATAATTTACACAGGTTCGCAACAACTTTTGGGTAAGTAATGCATGACAGAATATTCCCATATCACTTAAAATATTACAAAACAAAAGTATAACTCATTTAATTTTCCATTTGGTCTTAAAATAAAAAATAAAACCTAAAATATTTATGAAATATAAAATGAATGTACACATAGAGAAGTGTAGGTTTGTAAATACATTGTTATATACTTACAGTTATATGAAAGACATATACAATTTTCATGACTTTTAACGTGGAGATATTTTTCCCTATTCCCGAAGGACACTCACAATTAATTTTTATTACTTAAGTTTAGTATATTCTACAGCCAACTACTGGAATCCAGTTTTATTAAACTGGATTCCTTTAAGACAATATAAATTTTTCATCACAACACATAAATCTGAAATGAGATTTAAAACGATTTCATCAAGTCAGTTTTCCAGCTCAAAAGAAGCCTCAGAGCTCCTGCCAGATGGAGTTTGTAGCAGAATACAGATAAAGGGCCACAAGTCTCTGGAGACAGAGTGTCCTTTCCAAATCCTGCCAGATCATCACAATGCATTAGGCACTAGGCATTATTTCACTCCCCATCATCACTCACACCGGTCTGGATTCCTATCGGCCCTTGAGCTTCGCGCATCTTCAACTTTAAGCTTTCGCCAGTGACTCAGCAATGTCATGCTATAAATACAATGATGGAACCAGAGAAGCAAACTTAATACCTGGCTGCCAAAAGAACAGTGCTGCAGTCTCTGGCTTGCTCACTTTCCGAGCAACCCGGAGTCACTGCTTTTCTAAAGAGACACCAAAGAGGAACCCTATGCATTATTTACACAGAAGTGCTGCCTATGCAAAGCAGATGTATCTCAGGGTCACTTTGCACATGGCACTGATTGTAAAGCTGTATATAGCAGAGTTGCTTTAAAAAACAACCTGAGGTCAGTTTTAAAGTTACATTTAGCACTGCTTTCTGGTAAATGTCTAAAGTGTGTTACTTGATTATAGGTGGACTATGAATTATAGCTTCAGCAAACAGGAAATTCTTAGAAGTTTTTCCCAGAAACAGAACCAAGTATTGATCGTGCATTAATGCATGCAAATGGTTGCATCCGTGCTTAAGCCTCTGGATTAAAATGTCACCCTTGCTTCTTGCCTTGCTTGTACATTTTGTGATATACAAATTGAGACATATGGAGGAACTAAAGAAACATTTGTGTGCTGGTTGCTAGTACAATCTCTGTAAAGTCTCCAAAACAAGGACATTTGGTAGGGGTGACCTGAAATGACCCCAAACACACACACGTGCACTCGTACTAAACCACTGAAAAGCATTTGTTATTCTTTAGTCCTAAACCCCCACAATCAGTGTTTTATTACATCAGAAGCGTGGCAGTGGTTTGGTTTTTTGCAGTCAGACAAGTCACAAAGCAAAGTTTTATGTAAACTTTATCATGCAGTTTGACGGGAATACGACAAATCTATTTAACCATCTTAAAATGTAACCAATAGAACATGCAGACAGCGCTACACGGTCGGTAAACACTCACACATCGGCATCTCACAATGAGCCAAAACATGAACAGCTCTCACTCACTACAGGTCATAAACATACTTATATCACTTCCATAAACCCATCGAGAAATTTTCTGCAATTTGGTGATACCACCAATATTCACATATTATGTCTAATCCAGCACAATAGATAATGAGTCATACAACTATCACTACTAAAAAGACCAATCTAAGATTATAAGAGACAGGTCTGGAACAGCAATAGTTGATAAGGCCGAACGTGTTGGTCATTGTTAGTGCTGAAGATACTACAGGGCAAAAAATGATGCAATACAAGACACAAGTCTTCTTAAAAGGCCTTTTTAAAGACTCCATGGACGTCATCTGTACTAACAAGTTAATCCGAACTGATGAGCATCCATTTGTGATTATACAAGCAAACTTTACGCAATCTGATTTTGATATCTGTTGAGAATCACAGCCAACATCATGTGTCATCGGTGTCCTGTTGAGGTGACAGCTGGCCTACAAAAACTCATAGGCAGCCATTCACAGCTTTTATAAATGAATGCTCGAAAGTCTCTCCTTTTTAAGTCTTTCTGCACTAAGGGATAGTTCACAGAAAATACAAATTCTGTCACCATTTACCCACCTCTGAGTTGTTCCAAATCTGTATAGTGAACAGGGTTTGAGAATTGTTTGGTTACAAGCATCTACCATTTTTAGGTGAACTTAATCATAAAAGATTATGTATTCTTTCATAAATCCTTATGCGAAAAATAAAAATAAAGTTTAAAGCAACCAAATCACTCTTCAAGGTAAACTCCACGCAGAAATAAATATTCTGTCATTAGATTACTCATACTTGAATTGTTGTAAAACCTGTATAAATGTCTTTGTTCTGTTAAACACACAAAAAATATATTTGTAAAAATGTTACAAAAATTTTAAATGGTTTTCAATAGTGCCTCAGAAGTGTTTGTTTTCGATAATTCTTCAAAATACCTTTTTAAATCTCATATTAAACAGAATCTTAAAGAAAAAAATCTTAGTGTAGTCAATAGTGCCGTTGCAAAGTTAAAACGAAAGATTGTAACAAATATTCTGAATAAGTCTCATTTAATAAAAGTCAGAACATTGTTTGAACAACTCTTAAGCAGATGCACAATCGTTTTTCTAATATAACTAGACTTTGCTACTAACATCCATTTTTACAAACAATGACCAATAAGCTTGTTCTGATCTTAGTGTGACAAGCATGTACTTACAATTATATAACAGTTCTTTATTGTTCTCCAATCTTAATTGGCTCAGAGTCATGTGATTTTCGACCTGACACATCATGGGAACCATTTCATTGTTCGTATAACTCTGTACCTCCGCACTTAAATGCAAATACACAAACGCAGGGGATGAGTTTTCAGACTTGCTTTGCTTGCTTTACGTAATAGAAATTGTCGCATCAACTTGTGATGATTACACAAGGTGACAGTAAACAAATAACAAGCTGGTCGAAATCCAGCATGTTAACAGGCGAGAAAAGAATGAGAATTCGATTCGCAATGGCATTAAACAATAGAAATGACTGTAGTGCAATGGAAATAACACATTTCAATGAGTTTATAAAGTCTCTGTCTTTATTTCGCACATTCACCCTTCTTTATCTCTCTACCTTTAAATTGAAATGTTGTCTTCGACCTAATCAAAGCCATGCCGATATCAAGCCCCATCACACTCCTACCCGAGCCATACTGCATTACTAAAACCCCAACGTCAGCCAACATTATGGCAACAGATAAGGAACTTTTACAAGGGCCGAGAAGCAAAAGGTTGGAACTGCAGGGAAGCCCAAAGTCATCATTTAAACAAATATCACTTTAAATAAATGCGAGACTTTCCAATCAAACCAACTATAACCTTGATGAGAAAATCCTATATATTAAGGCAATAGGATCCCTATCATTACTTCACATCACATTAACGTATATAACCCAAAGCCGATCGGTGTTTCTCTGTTTTGCTATGAAAAGAAATAAAAAGACCATCTGTCCAAAGAAGCCCATCAAGGTTGGGAAATAGGCCGGCTTGGAGCAGATGTCCACCACGTCTGGGGGAAGGGAAACAGAATGAAAAATGACTTCATAACAGCAAATCCAACATTGCATGTCGTCCCATTATTAAAACCTGTCTGTCTGCAATTTAACCCAACACATGTTAACACGTGGATGCATTACACACCATTCAAATTGCATTTATACATTCTACATCAACCCCCAATATTTGGTGTATGCATTTATACATGCATTGTCATTGGTGAGCACAATGGAATTCCCACTATAGTCTTTAATGCATACATGTCATATATATTTATAATTTATAGGTATTACTCATACAGCCCCATATGCACAGTGCAGTGTCAGTCATCCTCCATCCCTGCTCTCATCAGCACCCCACTGTCATACCTCACCCCCGTGGCCGTCAAAAATGGCAAAGATCGACGGGTGGCTCCTGTTGGCCAGGTCGGTCAGGACCTCGAACCGGTCCTCCATGTGATCCCTCCGTCCCTGTATCGAGTACACGGCCACGTTGTTGTTCTTGAACTCCCACGTTTTGGAGAACTCTCCATCCAGGACGTCCAGACCCCCGAGGCGGTCGTTCATCATCATCTCCGCCACCTTTCCCTTCACCATCTTCACCGCATCCCGGCTGGACTTGACGATGGTTTTCACCTCGTCCGTGTGGAAAAAGTAGCTCCAAAGGGCCAAGCTGATGCATAAGAGAAACAAGGTCTCCGGCCTGAGCAAGAAGTAACGCATGATGCGACCCAAAAGAGACAAAAGCGTCATTGTGTCTCCTATCATCACACGCTCGAGACCGCACCCGCGAAAACCGCCGCTCGGATGCGAACGCTTAGAGGTCGCGCTCCCGTCCGGAACCCCGCACCCCAAACGACGATGCGGTCGCCCCCGATGAAGCCATCTGTGACGCGCGCGGGGGTCGCTGGTCTTCTATTCGACGCGCGTCCTCCGCAGACTGCGTGAACGAGCGATGCGCGCGCCGGGCGGACAACAACAACACCGCACGCCGGATGTCACAGCTCGAATGACGTGCGCGTGGGGAAGAGCTGTCGGGAAGGCGTGACGCAACCGCTTCGGCTGCGTCAAAATCAGTGTTGGGGATGACGTCATGACGTAGATTTGAAAGGAGACAGGTTCGCCATTTCTGTCAACGGTTTTTGATTTTGTTTGCTGAAATCAAGAACACACAAAACGGGTTAAAATTCAAAATAATCACATGATACTTGAACATACAAGAAGTAAACCTGGAAAAAATAACGTATTCATTAAAAAATAATGATTTAAAATAATTATTAAATACATGATTAAAGTAAAAAGGCCTTTATTTTACAAAAAATCTGCAAAAACTTTAAATGCAGTCTTCATAGCTTTTTATTATTAAATACTTTATCTATTATTACATTATTAGATTATACTCCATGTCTCTTAAAAATACCATAATGACAGGTTTACAATTTGAGATTTATGGATTTAAATGTGCTTCAAAACATTAAAAATGTAAAAAATATTAAAAAATTAAATTGATAGTAAAAGGGAATTTAAGATGTAGTGGTCAGAGACTCCTAACCCTATGGTTGTGGGTTCAAGTCTTGGGCCGGCAATATCATGACGGTGCCCTTGAGCAAGGTACCAAACCCCAAACTGTTCCCCGGGCTGCCCACTGCTCTGGGTGTGTGTTCACTACTGTGTGTGTGTTCACTGCTGTGTGTGTGTTCACTGCTGTATGTGTGCACTACTGTGTGTGTGTTCACTACTCTATGTGTGCACTACTGTGTGTGTTCACTACCTTGTGTGTTCACTGCTGTATGTGTGCACTACTGTGTGTGTGTGTGTGTGTGTGTGTGTGTGTGTGTGTGTGTTCACTACTCTATGTGTGCACTACTGTGTGTGTGTGTGTGTGTGTGTGTGTGTGTGTGTGTGTGTGTGTGTTTGTGTGTGTGTGTGTGTGTGTGTGTGTGTGTGTGTGTGTGTGTGTGTGTGTGTTCACTACTGTGTGTGTGTGTGTGTGTGTGTGTGTGTGTGTGTGTGTGTGTGTGTGTGTGTGTGTGTGTGTGTGTGCACTGCTGTATGTGTGCACTAATGTGTCAGATTATCCTCTGAGATATGCCCCATTATAGAATTATCCTTTGAGATACAAGTCTTGATGAGGCTTCTTCTTTGTAAAATGCAACATATACAATTCTGATGTATAACTGTAAAAATGCACAGGTCATTGTATTCTGGTATTGATTAGTCAAAATAAAATATTTTTTATTTGGTATGCTTGTGATAAATCTAATATCTATGCAATCAATGTAAAACTTAAAAGTTTGTTCTGTACCGTTGGCCCTGTTAAAGATGTAGGCAAGAACGCATGGATGCATTTGCTATGGATTTACCTACCAATACATACTGTAAATCTATAAGATTTATTTTCATAGTAATCCGGTAATGGAAGCTTGGTGAAGTGTAAAATTAGATGTTGACTAACGCTCTTTATTTTGTGTACCTGGCAACAAGGGCATGCTATTTGGCGTGAAGCATTTGAGCGATTGAAGCTACCGCATACATGGCCTCTGTAGGGGTAGAGACCGGGTGGGAATCGCAGGCTCAAGTATCAACCAAAACCTTCTTCCTAAACCTCTTATCCTGTATTCCCAACTGGTGCCCTTGTGTACACATTAACAGTGGCAGACTGGTCTAATGGAGACTGTAAGTGGATAAACTAATGTCTGCAGAAACGTATTACACATGGAGCAGATATGTTCTCCAGTTTATTTTTAGTTCTGTTTGCTTGAGATAGTATTACTCCTATTATAAATTATGCATTAGGCTAAAGATTTAAACAAACCCTATGTGCAAGGTGTGTGTGACACCAGGGATTCCCTACCGTATGAATTTCGTAAAGGAGTCGTGAGATTTGTCTTGTTTGGACTTACACAGAGTTACATTGAAGGAAGTTGACACGACAGGTGTATTTTTTACAAAGTTTCAGTTTACAAATGATGTCACTGGACCACTGGGAGACATCATATCACAACCAAAGATGAATATCGTTGCCCTGAGATCTAAATGTCCCCAGTGCTAGATTTCCTGCCATGACTTTGTTTCACGGGCCAACATCTCGCTTGCTTTGATATGTTTGCTTCCCTTTAAGCTTCAGCCAAAATGGAGCAGTAACACAGAATTCTGACTACATTTCTGTAGGCGTTTCTGACCCAGTGTTCTTGTGTGTTGCACATTACTCTGCAGGAAGCAAATGGTGTTAAAACCCAAGCAAAGTGCAAGCGTTTGATAGAAGGGTTTGAAGGCGTGTAAGATTTAACCCCACAGTGTAACTGTTTCCCTGGCGAGACTGTTGAGAAATTCCCCTAAAGTCTCAGATCCTCTTGGGGCTTGGGAAAATCATGACTTACTCACCCTTCTGCTTAATATTTTTTAGTATAAAGCACATGATTATGGCGACACAGTTATGCAGTTTTATTAAATAATCTGTAAAGTCCTCTAAGATTTTCATCTCTGTATTAATGATGCTCCTTAAACCCCAAACTTCAAAAATGGCTACATTATTTTTACAAATTCATTGCGCAGTTATTTATGAGTTTAGCTGTGTTTTTTTTCTATAAGTAATTACTCGTTGATGAAACAACCCAACACAGATGCATGAGAATGAGACAGATTGATATTCTACTTTATAAAGGCAGCACATTAGCTTCTCCTCAAGTATCAAGTCCTCATGCCCATGCCAAGTGTACCTTACCTGCCCATTCATCACAAAAGACTCTGATTGGCCGGATTGAGGGGAACAGAGAGGAACAGGTTCTTAAAAGGTAGTGATCTGGACACCAACAGGTACTCTTAGATAAGGCGGAGGAGAGGCACCACTCGAAATTCAGTCACTGGGTAAGTATTAGAAGTCATATATCAGCTTTTATATTTTATTCTGTTTTTATATTTGGTAAAATGGTGAAATCCTGTTTATCGCAAGACTATTGGTCATACTTAGGCTAGTGTTCAGCAGAGTTTAGGCGGTTGTCCCTTCTGTACCATGCATTTTATATCCTGATGGCTTAGCTGGGAATCCATCCAAATATATGCTCTGGATGTCTGTTTTGACCCCCATTAGAGCCAAATTTAGAAATCAGAATATTATAAAAAAAATTGGGGAAAATCTTAAATATTAGTAAAACTTTATCATTTGCTCACCCTCCAGTTGTTAAAAACCTGTATATATTTCTTTGTTGTGCTGAACCAAAATTAAGAATTTTTTTTTAAATAAAAGTTTATAAGCCATTTTGAGTTGCTATTTATTTTCATTGTCGGCTTTTGACCTACTTCGGACGTCAATGGTGACCTCAAAACTAGTTGGACACTAATATTCATTTAAACATCTTCATTTGTGTTAAGTATAATCAAGAGATGTACACAAGTCTGTTACAGATAAATGTTAACAAATGTTCATTTTTGAGTGAACTACTCCTTTAAAATACCATAGCAACAAACATAGCAACTACCCTCTACATGTAGCGATATCTATTCGATTCTTCATAGATTGTGAAAATGTCCCTCTTATATCATCTTCTGTCACTTATCTCCGCCAGCACATTCGGCTGCTATCTGCACGCACCAACAATGTCCAGTATTCTCCACCTGTTCACTCTGGTGATGACCTTGCTGGTGGTAAAAACAAGGACTCAAGCATCAATATCCAAGACCACACTATGGCCTCGACTGAAGCCTACAAAAATGCCTCCGTCCGGTGATGGAGGAGAACCTCCACTGTCGCCAGCTCACTTTGGGAACCGTCAGATCACTACGACGGTCAGCTCGACCATCAGTGGCATTACTGAAGAAACCACAGATTCCTTGATGGATGTGTACTCTGTCTATTCTACGGACAGCACCACCTTCGCTAATGATGCGTATTCGGCCGACTATCACACTGAGGCCATGGTTCCTCCTGAGGTGGGCCCTGGAAACTACACCTTAGATTACAATGAATGCTTTTTTAATTTCTGCGAGTGTTGTCCACCAGAGAGAGGACCTCCAGGACCAGTGGGAGAAAAGGGATCACCAGGTATGGACCTGGTCAACCATTAAAATTGATTTGATGATCCAAAAAAAAAAATCAAATGGTAGACTAATAATAACTGTATCTTAATGCAGGTATTCCAGGGCAGAAGGGAGAGATTGGACCCCCTGGATCTCAAGGTCAAGATGGACTCACCGGAGCTCCTGGCCCACATGGAGACAAAGGTCAGTATGATTAAAACAAACAAATGCCTAAAAAAAACTCAATGTACAGTATATATTATATATAACATATTCTCTTTTACTCCACACTCAAATGCAATTTTTTGAAGAACACAAGTACATTTTTAAGTTTTAAAATTAATTAAAGTTAGGGTTTAAATTTAGTGTATATATATATATATATATATATATATATATATATATATATATATATATAATATAATCAACTGAAATATTAGAATTCACTAAAAAAATGTTTTAGATTCCAAATGAATATTTGTAAAATAAATTCTTATTCTTTATTATAAAAACCTTATAAAATATGTGTACAATTAATTCTTGTTGATGAAGTCTTTTTATATTTTCTAGTTTTTTAAAGGTATTAGTTTCATATAAATGTTTGTTTTTGGGATATTTATTAAGCCACAAAAATAAAAAAATTTACACCGCAAAGGTCTCTCTACCTACAACAAAGTTTAAAAGAATCTTCCCACCTCCATCCCAAATAATAAACAACACCATACTTCAATAAATGTAAATAACCCACTCCTAAATTGCTGCATGCTTGCTCAGACAAGTTTGCAAACCCTCAATTTGTCATTTATGAAATTAAAAACTGGTCATGCTAGTTCTCTAAAGCTGCTTAAAGGTGTGTGGCAGTATGTTTTTTTAACTTTATTCTGTTTCATCTCACTCATGATTTAACCTGTACCAACTCTCCACCACAGCAGATTAATAGTGTGCAGGGTTTATCTCCTCCTGAGAAGAAACATCTACTCCACCAAACAGTAACAGATACGCAAAACGACACTTTGTTCGTGGGCCAAGCTCCATTATTTCAGATTCCAAAGTGCAAATTCCATTTATGACTGTAACACATGAAGGCTTAAGCAAATAATTGGAAAACAACATGATAAAATAATGGACTTTGGAAATTAAATAACAAGCGGACCTAGACAAGCACTGACAGAAATGAAGATAAACATCTTGTATTTAAAATGTGTTTAAGGCATAAAACAAACAATATTTTCAAGTCAGCTTTCCGCATTTATTCTCATCTACTGTTCAATGTTATATTTCATACAGTTGGTTAACGATTGTAAAAAGTGTATCTATCATACCTTCAAATTATGACATTGGGGATCAATACCAAAAAGATTTTCTTCTTCTTTCAGGAGATAAAGGTGAGGCTGGGGAAAGTGGCCTGCCTGGGGTTCCAGGAGTTGCAGGGAAACAAGGAGATAAAGGTACATTTATTGGGTAAACATGAGAAATTACATTTGTTGAAATGTCAGAACTTGTTCACATTATTTGATAAGACTATCTCAATAGGAGATTAAAAACCCTTTTATCTAACCCTTAAAATTCATTCAACCGGTCTGGTAGGTTACAGGAATGAAAATGTCTTTGACAGTGTCTTAGTAACTGTAATGATTTTTTTTAAGCCTATGACATCTTCATCAGTAACTTTCAGAACATATAAAATTTAAAATATAAAAAACATTTCAGGCCCTATTTGAATTTTTCATTGTATGTGTTCAGGTGAAATGGGCCCCAAAGGAGACAAAGGTGAAACAGGTTTTCCTGGAGTGAAAGGATCCCCAGGTGACCAAGGAGAGCCTGGCTGGAATGGAACTAAAGGGGAGGTTGGTGAACCTGGGTTCCCGGGACCAAGTGGACCCCCTGGCATCAAGGGGGACAAAGGTGACAAAGGGGACTGTCCATATGGTGAAAAGGGGCAGAAAGGGAGCATGGGCGATGCAGGACCTCCAGGGCCAAAAGGAGACATGGGCCTACCAGGTCTGAATGGCATTAACGGGCTACCTGGGGCCAAGGGTTCAAACGGAGACCCAGGACCCCCTGGAATACAGGGAGAGCTTGGTCCTCCTGGACCTCAAGGACCACCGGGTCAAAGAGGGATGGCTGGGATGAAAGGTGCGAGAGGCCTGAAGGGAGCACGGGGTATTAGGGGATTAAAAGGCCTTAAGGGTGAACCAGCAATTCATAAGCGTTCCGCCTTTAGCGTAGGTCTTTTTCCAAGTCGATCGTTTCCACCTCCAGGCCTTCCTATAAAATTTGATAAAGTCATTTATAATGAGGAGGGTCACTGGGACCCCAACATCAGTAAGTTCAATTGCACTCACGGAGGTGTGTACGTGTTCTCCTACTACATCACTGTGCGGAATCGGCCCCTGCGCGCAGCCCTGGTCGTGAACGGCATTCGGAAACTGCGAACTCGCGACTCCCTTTATGGCCAGGATATCGACCAGGCCTCCAACATGGCTGTGCTCCGTCTGTCATCTGGTGACCAGGTATGGCTGGAAACTCTGCGGGACTGGAATGGTGTTTATTCCAGCAGTGAGGACGACAGCACATTTTCTGGATTCCTACTTTATGCTGATGCAACTAAGGACTGATCGCCAGACCTATGGTTTGTTTCTAAAGTGGCAAAGCCGCTTATTTAATCCAAAGCACTTGAGCACTGAATTTAGAAAACTAACAAACTAACTGTACAGCCACAAATTGTAATGACTTCATGATTTGTAATGTGATGTAGGATGTTTTATACAACAATGATTTACATCAACTCTTTGAGCCTCTTATATAATACAATACAGTTTAGACTACAGTTAATGCAGTAAGGCATAATTGCTTCCTTCCATTTTTTTCTTATTTAAAATGTGGGATAAAATACATTAGTTTTATACTATTCTTTATATTATACAAGCACTGAATTTTGTGTCTTTGTAAATATTTACCACTTTGATTAAACTTTTTGAAGACATTTGGTTTCCTAAGTTTGAAAATAATCAATGGAATTACAAAAATGAAGTGTGCCCCTCTTAATTTCAATTAATCTATCGATCAATTACATTTTAAAGACAATTAAATATTTCTCTTATACATTTTCCTCTCACTTTTCATGCCTTTTCATGTTGGGAAAACATACTTATCTATACTTCTAGCTTTGAAAAATTTTATGTAATAATTAAGTCCTCTTATTATTTTCTTAGTAAAAATATTATTCCAAAAAAAAATGAAGATGGATTGAAATCTTTACAGTATAGAATTGTTGTTTTAGTAAATGAAAAATAAAGCATTTTCTTGAAACATTTAATATCCTCTTTAATAAACCTAACTAAATAAAAATAATCTAACAATAAAAACTAAAAATAACAATAACATTTTAAAATAAAGATGAAAAAAACAGACTGTCTATTCAATTGTCCTCATTATTATTACAATCTTATGTTTATCTAAGAATACATTTAAATGCCATTTTATTATTCTTCAAACACTATTCTAACTTTAGAAGAATGTCTACTGAACAATGGAAAACCTGTAAAAAATAAAGCTAAATAAAGACAAGCAAATGTTTAAACAAACTTATGTTAGAACTAAAAATCAAAATAGACTTGCATATAAATATATATTTTTCCATCAATTACAGATCACAAAAAGGGGATAAAAGCCAAACGTTTAGGCACAGAAAACTGTAAAGTGCAAAAATGTATCCAAATGTATGTCTGTATAAAATAGAAAAATCTCCCAGAAAACAAGAAAATCTATTGTATATACACAGGCAGATCTTCAGATAGAGATCAGCTTTATTCAGGGTTCCTCTGACCAAACGGAAGAGCTGACTGGCTGCGGTCCGGGTCGTTCAGGCGCAGAATACGAATCAGGTTATCGACTTCAAGTGAACTGGAGAAGGCAAAAAGAAGCATTATTAACACCTGTAAGAATGATCAACAGCTACAGAAAAGCACAACCAGCATGCGGTGACTTTTGGTGTATTCTTCTTATAAATTTTTCTTACATTCTTTTAAAAATTAAATTAAATCCAATCTGTCCAAGAAATGATTTATTCCCTGACATGTAAACAGCTACAGAATGCTGCTTTGTTAAGCAGTGATACAAACAGTAGCTCAGAGAAGCTTCAGTACCTCATGCTCTGTGGGGTGAGGAAAATAAACTGTCTGTAGCGCTGACTGTTAGCGATCTTGAGCATCATATCCATGGAAATGCGTCGATTGACCATATCCTGAAAGACACAATGCAATCATTCTCTTGCTGTTTCCGAGTCCTGATGTAAAGCAGTACAGAAAACACTGGCATGATAGTAATTATAAATATTTAATAATTACCATATACACATCAAACTCATCCAAAGCCCGGAACGGGGCTTCAGCTATGGCCCACAGCGATAGGACAAAACAGACAGTAGAAAACGAACGCTCTCCTCCGGATAAAGATCGCATGTCACTCAGAGTGGCCTTGCCACCCTCTCCTGGCTGAACCTAAAGAGAGAGAAGCTTTTTTTGTTCCTTTTTCACATGTCTTTCTTTTTTATTTGTGGTTGTAGGGTGTCATAAAATGCAAATAAGAGTTACAATGGATAACACTGCCTTTTTTTAATAACCAAAACTGATACATTTTACTTTTGTTATTATCTACTGTAACAAATAGTAACTGACTACAACACAAACAAACATATTTCAAAACTTACTGAGATGGAGAGAGCTTCATTCTTGTGGTCAAAGGTCATTTTCCCAATGTATCCTCTCTGAGACAGCATGGTGTCAAAATAGTACTTACAGCGCACAGAGAGATACCTGCCAACCCATATAAACACAAACCATAAGATAAACACCTGACAATGAGTTAAGGCTAAAGCAATCATATATAACAGTCAATTTATGGAGAAAAACAAAAAAATCACAAGCTAACTATTAGAACAACAAAGAAAAAACAACAACAGATAATTTAAAACTATCTTTAGGATTTCATCACATCTGTGAAATTGAAATCTTGCAAAATGGTCTATCAAGGTTTCACTCAAGTTGTAGAATCCTCACAAAAACATTTACGTAATTTTTACTGGCTGTCTTGTCATTAAAGCCTGTATGACTTTCTTCTGCAAAACTCAAAGAAAGATATTATAAAAACTGTTGACTTCAATTGGTTTTGTGTCGATACAAAATAAGTAAATGGGGGCCAGCTGTTTTTGGTTATTAACATTCTTCAAAATGTCTTCCATTGAGTTTTGCTGCAAGTTATGCAAGTCATTCAACACTGACCCTAGCAGATGTAAATAAATCTATCAGACATGGCACATGGTTTTAAGATTCAAACCTCTGACTTTGACATATTTAGACAGGTAGTCAAAAAGTGAACACAAGTCACATGAGAGCAATACTCATAATAGAGACAAGTGCAGCTTACATTCTCAGTTCAGTGTAGACATTGTGTCTAGTGTTCATGATCTCAGTTAACTGGCGAATGAAAGCCTCTAGACCCTTTACTTGTCGGGCAATGTTGTTGAAGTTCTCTTTTGCTTCGTGGAATTGCCTGGAAAAAAGATTTGATGGCTGTCAGCTTTATTACAATAACAACAAACAAATGTACTAAACATTCCTGTGTTTTAGCTTTAGTGTTGTAGTTGCTGCTTTATAAAAGTTTAAAGAAACATAGGTTTAACTATCACCATTTGCCTTACATACCCACGTTGGTTTGACCCAAATAAGTTTGTAAATCAGTTAAAAATCTTTGAACCTGACAATAGTGTCTCTGTCTCCCTGCTGGTCCTGTTGTGTGTTGATCTTGTGTTTGAGGCGGCTGATCTCACTGTCCAAACTTTTTGCTGTTCTCCTTACATCAATACGCTCAGGGCAGATTTCTGAAGCTTTTTCTATAGAAGCCTGTCAAACAAACCTTCAATCAATCTCACATCCATCTGTTTGTGTTATGGATTAGGAATGCATGTATGCCAGGTCACTGTTTGGTTACCTGTAACTCCAGCTCCTTCACATTCAGGTCTCTCTTTAGACCCTCAACCATGTCCAAGTGGATTTTGCGTTTTTCCTCATAGTGTTTTTTGTGGTGTTTACTCTTTGCGAGTTCATGATCAGTGTTACTCAACTGGTCCTATAAACAAAACAAGAACAAATGTTTGTTAACCAAGTTTATAGGGTGATTAAATTCTCTACAAATCCTTGATCTTGCATTAAAGGCGGGGTATATGTCTTTGATCATTCTGGAGTATTTATAATGCTTGCTTACTCTCTTCCTGCCCTTACTGGTGATTAGCTACTTGTTTGTTTGGGTATTCGGCTCAGTTTTCTAAAGCGTTTTCAGAGATCTGTTACCCCGCCTTAAAACTTCTTTGCCTCTGACCTTAACAGGTTCAGCCTCTTCTGCGATTTTACTGAACGCTTCCCTCTGTTCTCGGAAGAGCCGCTCAGCCTCGTCATGCTCCTTTTTAAGGTCGAGCGCCTGCTTTCGTACAGCTTCACACTCATCCCGACAGGTGCTAATCCGGCTGTTAAGCTCCACCAACTCCTCCTCCTAAAAAAGATACATATGACACACAATCCACAAGACATGAATCTGTAAACAAGCATTATATTTTGACCTACCAAAGGTTTAAGATCCTCAATCTGAGGTTCTTCTACGTTCTGCAGTTCCGTCAATTCTGACTGAAGAGTCCGACAGCGTTCCTGTTGTTTACAATCCACAACATAAATTAGACCAACGGCAAAAAAAAACTTTAAAGGGAGTTCTGAAGGGTGGATGTTCAGTCACCTGGACGTTCTTGCGGTCTTTATAGGCTCTGTCACAAAGAGTTTTGTTTTGCTTTGCATCCTCACGTACGCGCTGCATATTATCTTGAAAGTGCGCAAACTGCGTTTTCTGTGTTTCCAAAGCTGACTGCAAATGTCTGTAAAAAAATAATTTCGTTGCGCATGCAGGTTTTTCAGAAAAATAGTTACAGAATGGAATAGGTGGGAAACAAGCCATTAGGAGTTATTTAACGGCTTTCATACCTGATGTCTTCCTCCACATCTCTGCTGAGGTACAGGGCTCTCTGCTGGTCAGAAGAATAGTATCGGTTGTAGTAGACCTGGTCGCCCTCACGAGTAAAAGCCTCCCTGCAGTTGTGGGGTGGGTGTCCACTCTGCATGACTCTCCTCGCATCTCTGGCATTCTGAAAGTAAAATGAAATAACTTTTATTTACCAAGCTATATAAAAGGATCTGGAAAGAATCTGTGGGCAATATCACCTTGATGAGCAGTATGGTTTCTATTCCTCTCATGTCAATAAGGCAGTTGGCCACAACTGGATTCTCAATTTCAAGAGACTGGAGCACTGTTGGGTATTCAGGATGACGGACAGCTCTAAAAAGATAATAAAAAAGAAAATCAGGATTCACATCAAATGCTTAAAGCTTCTTTATTACCATTTAACTACATCACAACATACACATGATTAGGACTTTGCAAAGAATCACTTTCTATTTAAATGTAAATTTTGGGATTCTTATTTTTATTATCATCATCATGTACTGTTTATATATTTAAAGTAACAAATAATATAAATATAAAATAGTAAATAAAATTTATATCTAATTATGTTCATTAATAAAATATTAGTTTGACTTATTTGTTCAATATAACTTATTAAATCCATTGTTATGTTGATATTTTGGTAGTTATTTATTAATGTAACTATTTATTGATATTGATGTTTCCAAAGTCACTAATCATGATCTCAAAAAAGTAAATTTTGTTGAAGATTTTATGTAAGGTTATTCATACCTGCTGCTGACATCATAGATTGTGTCTGTAAACCTGCTGACGATAATTTGGGGTCGTCTGCCCTGCGGGTAACAGCTCCTCATAATGTTCTGCAGAACTTTCTCATCTTGGTGGTTATCGCAGCAGAAAGCCAGCATCAGAGCCTTGAGACAACATTCCACTGCAAGACCCAGATCCGGATCCCTCAAACGGATACAGTATCCTAGAAACAAAAAGACCATTTAAAAAACAAGCATGCTTTGCTTTGTATTGGATCTGCATACAGTGGATATTAAAATTGGAAATACAAGACTTAAATCTTTGAAATATTTACACAAATTGTCTATTTAAAGAGATAGCTTTGGTTTTACCGAGTGGTCCAACAGGTTTTCTCTTAAATTTGTTCTTATGATGAGCCTCATCTATAGCCCTCAACAATGCAGGCATGTGCTCCCCAAAACGACAAAGACGATCTTGCCGACTTCCTTGCATAGATACCAGGTCACGTCTTTTGGCTTCCAATGCACGCTGCAGGTCTTGGTGCTCACGGCTATAGAATAAAACAATTTAAAAAAGATCGATTTTAAAATGACAGAGAAAAACAAACAAAAGCACTAATAGATTGGATATTCAACATTAATTATCATTTTATAACATGATATTCATAATATAAAGCGGGGAAACAAAAGCCTGTGACCAATACCTTGTTTTCATAACATATGTGCGAATATTTTGATTTTGACTACCTGTTCAAAAACTTAATTAATAATTTCAATATTTTTTGCTTTAAACCTTGTTAATTTTTGAATTTGCACTAACCTCAATCTACTGAGGTTCTCTTCAGCTTCATTAGAGGCCTGTTTGAACTGCTCGATCTGCTGAGCCAAAGTGGAGTCCTGGAAGGCCAGATCTTCCAGCTCTGCCTGGATGCGATTCATTTTCTCCATACGAGCCAGGGTGTCTTTTGACTTCAACTGACTTATACTGCACAGAGAGGAAGGTATGTGATGTAATGACAGCTGGAAATGGTAAAGAGATGTTGTGTAAAGTCTGGTGTTGTCTTCTACATACATATAGAGTACAATACCTGCTTTTGAGTTCTTTGATACGTCTATTGAGCTGATCTTTATCCTTCTCCAGGTCTCTTAAGTTAGCCTTTTTCTGATGCACATTACCCTGAGTTAACAAAAATAAGCCAAATGATCAACTTCAAGTTCAACTAGAGAGCATACAGGCACACATGTCTAATAGCAGAACATATTGTGTTGTTCATACATTTTTACTCTCATTATTTTATTCCATAATTTGGATTCTTTTGTTATTATTCTGAAATAAGGAGAAAAATACGAATGCATGAGTTAGAAGATGTCCCAAAACTTTTGACTAACAGTGTATATATTATTGGCTTTAATGGTTCACCTCAGCTTTTTTGAGATTTCGGTTACGCTCTTGCACTTGGTTCTTCAGCTCAGTGCACCGTGGCTGTAACTGTTGCATCCGCTCGGTTACACCCTCAAGCTGATCCTGATACTGTTTGAATATCCTGCTGGCTTCCTGAACTTTACCCTGAAACAATCAACCAGGAATAAACCCACTGGATTTTGAAAAAGCAACACCTTAAATCTTTTAGGATTGAACAAGTTCTATTCACTGGTTTTGTCTGAGCTAACAGAGGAGAGATGTAAACTCTGAATAGAAGGTTAAGGAGGTTACAGTCATCATTATTTATAAATGACTGGGTTTCTGGCAAATGCTAGCCTTAATAGGACTGTCTGTGCAAATGGCCTTGAATTACAAATGACCCAGTATATGCCATTACCCATAGGACAAGTTCATGAGAAAGCACTGAAATAATAGGTTTCATGTCTTTCAAATGTTACAGCAGTAATATGTGAGGATTTCAGACCGTCCCTAAATGGTACGTTAAAATCGAAAACTTTGGTTGGGAACTTCACATGGCAGATATGTGGCAGGTTTTAATTTTAGAAAAAGTATTAATGTGTATCAGATGTAGGAGGCTATGTGCGACTAGAAGATCCTAGAACATTCTATACCTCCCACTCCTCCACCTTCTTGTCATATTTGATGTTGGATTTCTCTTCTGCTGTGATTTTTTCTCTCATGGGTTTCATCTCCTGCTCCACCTCTGCCACCTGTTGCACATAGACAGAAGAATACATTTTTAGGTTCAGCTACAAGATAAAATAACCTGCAAATTGTTAATATGAAAACATAAAATCATTCTTTATCAATGTGCTGTTTATACAGTTAAGCAATAACTGAAGTACCTCGGCACTTCATATTTTTAAGGTTTGCTTTATGCAACACAGCTGATGCAATCCATCATTCCACTGGCAGAAGGTTCAGAGCGTTTGGACACTGAACCATGTGTGGCAGATAGAGAGCACATTTAAAACGTTCTGTGCAGGAGGAATTTATTTACAATAGCAAAAATCAATATAAATATTAAAACTGCCCTTTGGTAGTATTTGTAAAGAGCTTGAAAGCTTTTCAACACACAATTATAACTTCGATTTACCAAACTTTTATTAAAGTGACAGTTTTCCCCAAAAATAGAAATTCTGCCATCATTCGCATGATGTTTTAACATTTGATTTAAGTATGTGCTTGGAATCGAACACCATGTCTTTTGCGTTGTTAGCTCCATGCTCTTACCACTGAGCCACCTGTCAAAAGACAAACATGCATGATCTTCTTTCACAGAACACATCAGAAGAAATGTTAATTAAACTGTAAACACACTTTTATTTTATTTACACAAAACCGATGCTGAAAGTAAATGGGTGCTAGGTCAATTTTTTTTTTTAATATCTTCTTTTGTGTTCTGCGGAAGAAAGAAACTCATACAGGTATTAAACAACAAAAATGTGAGTAAATTATTAGAACATTTTTATTTTTGGGTAAACTATCACATTCAGCTGTTCGTATTGTGCTTTGTTGTTAGCAGCTGTTTAATCTCTGACCAAAGCCCAAGCCATCTGATTCTTCAGCTCATCCATCTTCTGCCGCATTTCATCCAGCGAAGACAGATTTTTGTAGCGTTCCTCCTTCTCATGATACCGCCTCTTTAGTTCTTGAAGAGTCTGGAAGGGAAGGATGTGTTAAAAATAAGTTGCAGACTCAGGAAAGCGTACAGCCAGGCATCTCAAACGGCAACAATTCCAGCAATCCGATCACACAATGTTTCCAGTGCCACATGATCCATAATTTCAAGGCGCTTACGTTAACTTGCAAACATGCAAGTGTAATGAAATGTTATAGGGCTCACCTCCTTGTGTTTCTCCACTGTATTCTGGGTCATGGTCTTGGTCTTCATGATGTAGCTGTAATCTTCTTTCATCTGATCAAGCTGGGTGGCTTTCATGAAAAACTACAGAAAGATAAAAATAACGATTTTGTCCGCAGGATTACTGTGAAGACACAGATTCACATATGGGACTTACTTTGTATTTGTCCCCCTCTCCTTTAGAGTGGAGGAAGTGTTTGCTCATTTCCTGGGTAAGGATGGAGACTGGGTTGTCAACCTGAGATGCGAGTCAAAAGAAATTGAGTCTAAACAGTTTTGCAGCTACACTTTGAAAAATGAAAGATGAAAATAATAGATCCTTAACAATACCTGGATGTTAAAATGATCAAGAATATAGATTAGTTCTTCCTTTTTAGAAGACACAAGATGACCTAGTTAGAGAGGGAAATAAACAAATTAATTGATATCATGAATAAAAACACTGACTGTAAAACCCCAAATAAAGTTTATACATAAAATCATTCTCCACAATGCTATTATAAATATTGTGGATATTTTGCGTATTTTTTCACATCTTTACTGTTGACCAAGTAGTACCAGGTCAAACGACTATAGTCTGCTTTTCATCGGAAGGGTCACATATACACCAAATGTTCGGCCATGGCCAACTTTTTCCACATGTTTGCCACGTAAGGCATAATATATATTCATATATATAAAAAATACCAACATCAAATGACTTGCAAAATTTATTACAGAAAGGTTTATGTTCTTTATTTTTGGAAGCAAAATCAAAGTAAGCCCTTATTTGAACACAAAATCTCACATGTGTTGTGCATATGAGCACATATGACTCATTACACATCAGAAAAGAATGGGATTTTCTGCTATGTGTGTGCAAATCTTGACACACTAACAAACACAAACATCTGTTCAAACTCATGCAGCCCTCTACAAGAACACTTAATTATAAGCTGTCACTAATGGATTCTGTACCAACATTGGAATGCATATAAGCATGGCTCTATTTTAAGAAGCTGTACAGCTGCTGGGGTCAAATAAGTTGAACACCTTCGTAAATAAGTATACAAAGCTAATATAGTTCCGTAGGTGTAAGTATACCTGTTTGGCTTTTTACTTTATACGTTCTCAGCCCTTCACTCGATATACGAAGATCTATGATGATGGATTGACCAAACACTTCAGGTTTATACGCATCACGACCTCGATTACTTAGCGTGATGGACACATCCGCAGAGCTGTGAATATAAAACACACAGTATGCAAAGACAATATGTAAGACTGTATATCACAGGATAAATCCACACAGTAAACAGAATTGCTTTACCTCTCTCCTTCTTTCACAAAACCTTTAAGCGAAGAGCCTCTATTTGTAGTGTGAGCTTTTCCACCCAGAGCCACAATAAGAGCTGTCAGAACTGCACTTTTCCCACCTAACATACAAATATAGGAAATAGCATTAACCTTCTGATAAGCACCCCATATTTGGCAATTGTGATACTTGCAAAAACAAATTCTTGACATGAATCTTGGGTATTTTTACTTACAAATGTTGCATAGTTTTGGATAGTTTACTTAATATTAAAAGGCATGCATTGTAAATGCTTTGGACGTTTAAACATGTTTAGTTTGAATGTTTAACGTGGTCCATTTGTCAAAAATTAGCTCTGCTTTTCCCAAACAACCTAATATAGCTATATATTCTGTGTCTTCTGTAAATGTGCATAAGCCAAAGACTTTCCGTATTTACAAACAACCCGGTTCTTCACTACAGGTGTTCATGGTTTACATAAAAGTTACAGAAACTGCCTGTTAAACTTCTCCTTTAATGTAAAACAAAGGTTGTAAAAACAAAGACACTTTAAAAATGAAATAAAAACACCTGGTAATATTAAGGGGTTAAGGTGAAGGTCATGGCACAACTGTAGTGGCGTGGAGTGACGTGTGGCCAGGCCAATTATGATGTCCCATACTTGGGACATGCTTTGCCCCAAGGGCCTCACCTGAGTCATAGTATTCCCGCTGGTTCAGAGTCTTGAACCAGCGACCTTGGGATCACGAGTCGAACACTCGAACCACCGGGCCACGACTGTTAAGTACACACATTGTAATATCAGGTGCCAGCTGACCCTGGAGCTCTTGGCATCAATGAGCAGCAGACAGCCTTTCTGGATTCTTTTCTCATCTCGGCTGGGTACTTCAACCATGCTAACCCAGAGAGTGTGTTTCCAATAACACACCAACACATATACTTTCCAACAAGTGGAAACAAAACCCTGGACTTGTTTACACCACCCAGAGAAGCTCCAAAAAAGCCCTACCCCATCGTGGCACAACAGATCACTCTTTAAAGCCATCATCATCATAGAATCAAGGATCATCAGAGGTTCTTTAAGACTGTTTATGTCACAACTGACTGGAATATGTTTTAACATGCTGACACATTCAATTACACAAAAAGCCCTTTAGATGTACACTGAGACCGTCACTGCCTATATCATGTGCATTGAGGATGTAATTTTCTAAAAGCTTTGAAAGCTTGCCTTCAAAGCTTGAGATGAGGCATACATGTTATTTTTTCAACCTAAGAGGCCACAGACCTCTAGTGGTAGTGATGAAATTACAAGGTGTCAAAACAACAACATTTATTTCACTGGACGTTTACAAAAATTAATGTTCATCACAAACACTTTATGACATGACTAAACAAAAAAACAGACAATTATTAAGGATGTTAAGAATAAAGATGCTAACATTAAAAACACATTTATAATATCAACAAGAATATACTGGCCTTTAAGAAGACTTAAAAATATTTAGCAATTGAAACGTTCAAACAATGCGAATGCTGTATAACGTTATAATATAGGAGTACTTACTTCCATTGTTTCCTACAACAAAGTTGACATTTGGGCCAAATTCAAAGGGTCCAAGCAGTGAGTGACACATGAAGTTCTTCAGAGATATACTCTCTATGATTCCTACCTCACCACAACCCTATTAACATAAAAATGTGTACATCAGAAACAAATCATGTGTGTGTGAGTTACTATTTATAACACTACACCATTAAACACTTAACACTTTCAGACACTGTCAGAAATCAAATATGTACTGCAGGTAACGTATCAAAAAAACATGTCTTACATTCTGTGAAAAAATATCTCCTGAACCAAAAAAGCTGTCCTCATCTTGGGGTTGAGAAAGTCGGCTTCTCTTATCAGGCGTGAGCCCTGAATTTGTGCTTTTCCTCTTTGACATGTCCTAAACACAACATGTTAAACATTTATCATTCACAGATCACAAACTATCACACAAACTCAATGTGCCACCTAACACATACTATACTTAAATGACAGATCATATGATTGAAACACATACAAAGCAAAAATGAATGAACACCCTTTATGTATCAAATTTAACAGTAGGATTTCTGATCAAGACACATCATGCACAAGTTCAACATGCAGCTATAACATGAAGAGGATGAAAGGTCAATTGGGTTAATTGTGACATATCTGGCAACCCTCAATCACAGAAACCAAAACCACTATAGCATGGCCAAACAGAGGCTTTTGTAAATGCTGTCATATATGAAGAAATAAATTGTATAACTGATTTAAATTCTTCACATTTTTCAAAATAACCATAAAGTTGACATGTGATGTCCATGCCAATTCCCTCCAGTTATGAATGAGTTATACATTCCTCATCTAGCTGTCTGCTAAAACATTAGCAGTCAAGCTAAATACTTTTAAAGACAGAAACAATGACAATCTCTCGTCAAGGCCACTTTAGAAGTGTAACACATGCACTCAATGTGTGTGTAGTATTTATGTGTTAATGTAAATAAATAAAGTGAGTAAACACAACATACCAGTAAACACCCCTATAGCCGCTCGCGCGCCTTGACGACCGAGGGTGATGACGGCGCACCGCTTCCGGTCGCATTCCACCAATCAGAGTCTAGCAATTAAAAGTTTTATTATTTCTGAAAATTATTTACCAAAAATTACAAATCGAGTAATTTAACAAAAAAATATATATATTATAATATGAGTTTGGTTTGAATGCTTAAGGTGTCACCCTGAGATGCTTGTTCTGTATTCTTATAGCTGGCTCTTATTTTTAACAGTTTCAAAAACTTTTTAAAATAAATAAGTTTTGTCATAAAAATATATATTGTGCTTTATTCTATTGTTGTTTGTAAAATATTTTTAGATGTTAATGCATGCACATTCAGAAAAAAGTAGAAATGTTTTATTTAAATGTCCACAACACGCCACTAGATGACACAATTGACCACTTTATTTCATGTAGGTTAAGAAGCCAGGTTGAAAATCTGCCTAAAAATCCCAAGTTCAAAACTCAGTAAGGTAAAAAAGTGATGTCAATGTTTTAATTTCATAAGAAACACATCTTAGTAGAAAAATATCTGTGGCCATGAACCATTTCATCACCATTCCTTGTTTCCAGAGGAGACTTGTGAAACAAAGTGTATTCTGTACAATGTGATTCAGTTTAAATCTGCCGGTCTGATAACCCAGATAAAGAAAAAGTTCATCCGAAAATGAAATGACCCACTGTATAGTTCTTCAAATATTACACTGTTTGGTTGAACACAGAAAAAGATATTATAATGCTTGTAACTAACCATTCTTCAAAATATCTCATTTTGAGTTCGACAAAACACAAATGGTACTAATATGGTAGTCTCTGGGGTTTGGTTGCACGCATTCTCACAAATATCTTCCTCTGTTTTCAACAGAACCACAAAAATGAAAACAGATTTGGAACATTTGGAGTAAATGATGACATCATTTTTATTTGGGTGATCTATTCCTTTAAGTGTCAAACCTTCATGTATCGTAACTCTTCTTATGTTAAGCACTTAAACGGATAACTGTGCCAAAATTGAAAAATTTGTAAATTCCAAATTTGTAAAAGAAATTTTGGGTTCTGATAAAAACAGAGAAAGATATTGTTTGAGGGGAAGTCATGGGGTAGTGGTTAGAGAGTTTGACTCCTAACCCTAGGGTTGTGGGTCAAATCTCAGGCCGGCAATATCATGACTCATATGCCCTTTAACAAGACACCAAACCCCCAACTGCTCCCCGGGCGCCGCAGCATAAATGTCTGCCCACTGTTCCAGGTGTGTGTTCACTGTTGGTGTGTGTGTTCACTACTGTATGTGTGCACTTTGGATGGGTGAAATGCAGAGCACAAATTCTGAGTAGGGGACACCATACTTGGTTGTATGTAATGTCACTTCTACGTGCATCAAATGACATCTTGTTAAACAGGCATTTTTGTCATGGTCCTTCAAAGTTCAATAAGTAAAGTAATATGTGTGGATAGCTTTCATCCAACGTCGTCTAATTTTTGACCGAAAGGGATTTAAATGGTTTTTGCATCTGAACTTTTCTGTTTACAGTGCATCTGGAGTACACCAGTTTTTGCTTATGTGCCTTATTCTTTTGCCAGGTCGTGTTTGAATGTGCTCTCCTTTCCAAATTACTCAACCTCCGATTTCGCTGTTTCTTTATCTGTCGATCAAACAGGGTACAATCAGAAGGATGTGGCTTGTGTGCGGTCTTGAAAATTTTGACTAGGCCTGAGTTTGTCTTAGTAACAGAAACATGTCAGCGCAAACTGCTTAGATATCATTATCATGACGCACTAAATCAAATAAAGGAAACTAGATCAAGTCAGCATCATTAGATTTGATGTTTCTATGTGTTTCTATTAAGCAACGGAAGGCAATTGTTAAACTAATGTGTATAAATATTATACAAGGGAATTAGGCCTTGAGAAGTCACAGGGAGCTGACAAGACTTGACAAACGGACATCCGAAACAGAATCGGTCTCCTTTGAAAATTATCCTATAGGGCTCTACATGCAATGGAACCTTATTACCACACTGTGTTACCTAACCTGACATTCATATAACCTAGTTAGTTCCCACAATGCCCTAGAAATCACAATTTGCCAAGCTTTCCTTGGGTTGAAGTCTATTGATGTCCTCACGAAGGTTTCTTGTTTATATACAGTAGATGTTTACCGTCTGTGTGTTGTGGGATAAGGGTCACAGAAAAGATATTAAAGTAAGAAAAAACATTTTTTACGTTCCCCTAAACTGTTCAAAAGTGCGACAATTACTCTTCTTGAATTACTATGTTTATTGTTTGAAGGATTAATCTGCAGGGCTAATGAGTGAGCTCACAAATTCAATGAAAGGCGGTTTATCTAGAGTTCTCAAACTGAATATTAAATGTGATACAGACAATGGATATAAATCACCTAAAATTGAACAACACCTAACCATAAACTTCAACAATTTCTTGTGGTTAAAGGTACAGTAAGGACAGTGGAAGTAGATAACTGAGAATTTCCCCATTGAACCAAAAAAACGTAAATATTTTTAAAGAAAATAAACCAGAGTTGTAGTGTTATTCTTATTATGATAGTCAAGAGATATCAATCGTAGCCCCAACTTCCTTACGTCAGTGATATTTGAAAAGAGCACGGAGACCAATGCAATGTCTGTGTAAATAGGGAAGTGGTGACAGAAAGTCAGACATCACCATGTGATGCCTCGATCATGAAACAGAAAGCAGTACTGAGAAGGGGATATCCAAAAAAAAGTGAACATATTCTAAAAAGCATGTGACATCTTTGTAACATAGAACATGGGACATTTCAAAGGTTGCTTAGCTGTCCAGCATTGCTGGGACCACAACATTTTCAATAAAATGAACAAATAACAAGCGCTTATTGAGTTATTAAAAAGTGAGCCTGATAAAATACAAAGGATATGTTAATGTAATAACGTCAACATGTACAGCAAGTGTGCTCGCTGTGACCCAAGTTCTGATTATGGTCTTGTGTGGTCATCTGCTGAACACCTTCTCTACCCAGTGCTTTCCTGTCATCTCTGTTCTGTTCTTCACCAATAAAGGCGTAAAGCCCATAAATATAACAAAAAATTATCAGTTGAGGTCTAGTGGAGAGTTGGATTTGTAAGTTGATTGCTTACATATAAATTCTCAGTGTCAGCAGATGATGACTGAAGTGCCCTTAAGCTAGACACCTCACACCTGTTTGCTCTACACTTTATATCTTGGAAGACACTTTGGATAAAATTAATAAATGTAAATGTAAAATATACTGGGACACAATAAGAAAATGACTTCTGATTCGTAGGCCATAACATCTGTATGGCAGGTACCAAAGTGTTTCTTCACTACATCCTGAGAATATCTTTCCATCACAAATGGCAGATACTAAAGACAACCTCACACCTTCAAATCTGTCCCCTCTCCTCATCCTTGTTTTCTCTTATCAAATGCAAGAACATCTCAAAGATCACATATGGACTTGTGGTCATATGTGGACATCCTTGTCTTCATATTCATCTTTTGTATCATTTGAAATGTTTTAGTGGTTTTATTTCTACAGCATTAAAGCAGATCATAACAAATGTTAAAGTGTCTTAAGTTATCCTGTTCACTGCTGAGGGTGTCTTTCCTCGGGTCTTCATTTAAATGCCTATTTGTGGCTTGAGCAGATCCAAGGTATAGTCCTTTAAAACGTAACTTATGTTCTGATGTGGAAGAAGGTATTTTGGCAAATTCTATCAAAGATGATCCCAATGAAGGAGTATATTCTTTCAGCAACTTTCTGTCTTTTCTACTAACTTGGGGATTCTGTAGCCAGATGAACCCTAAAGTGCTATTCACATGGCACAATGTATTACACTCATCGAATAACTGTAGGTGTTTTTGCAAATTCAATCACATAAATATCAAATAAAATCCTATATGTAAAACGGATACCTTTACATTACGTTAACGTTTGTCCTAAAAATCATTTACATGTAGGTTGTTTTGTAGAAAATTTATTAACATCATTCCAAAGCCATCTTATATTCTGAATAATCTTACATATTCAATGTGATCACATATATTTACAGAAATGGCCAAATGTAGTTTTGGACCGTGAATGCAGCCATTTGTAGCAATGTCCACCAATATTTAAATATTTCATGAGTTCCTTTGGTCCAACACCGAATGCTCATATGTCTTAAATAGCAAAGCAGTGTATAATAGCTGATAAAAACAGTAGCTTATAAAAAGTGTAAGTTGAGCTTGATATCCTGTCCGTGCCCAAAAAGTCTCTTCATCCAACCTCCATTGCACCGACAATCCAACAAAAGTGTCTTTGAGTCTTAAAGTCACAGTATTTCAGACATTGAGCCTATCTGATACTGACTGCAGAAGAGATCTGTAGATGTCTGAGCGGAGGAACCTGGGATACGAATCTCTCTCCATTAGACCATATACAATCTTCTGGGCGTCATCGAAACACAGTTTAGTGGGAGCTTGAACATTCTCCTTGATGAGATCTCTTGTTCTGTGGTCAATGTTTATCTAAAGAGAAACCAAGATCGGTGAGGATTCTCTTTAACTCAGTGAAAGCATATAGAGATCTTCACATTGTGCTTACCTCTTTCGGAGCTTCAGCCTTGATGTAAAGTTCAAATATCTTCTTGGCCCTGGAGGTCAGCCTGGACGAAGTCCTGATTTTTTTGAAATCTTCACAGACCAGCCAAAATTCTATGTTCTCATCACTGAACTCGGACTTGAGGAAGGCATGGAACGTTGCCGTGCCATCTGAAAGATACATTAAATGTAAACATCAAACTTTTGCTCCCTTTTGATGGCCTGAATTTATGCATATGTATGTTTACATTATAATTATATACTGTTTAGAGCATTTTAACAGACTACAGTTTGTGCATTATGTAAAGTGTACTAGATGCATTACAGTTGATTTAAAAAAGAAAAAGAAGTATCACCTACACTTTGATCGAAGAAGGTTTTCCAATGACTGGGACCATAGCATTGTTTCACTTGAGCTTAGTCTGTTTAAATGTAAAAAAGAAATAAGAGTAAGTTGAAAGAAAACAAAATTGAAAGAAAGCAAAAGTAAAAAAAGAACTAAAGATACCAAAATTGCTTACCTGTGTGACATATGGCAACGAAATCGCCACCTGTCAAGGCTCCTAAAGAGACAAATTTGTTTATATATTAATAAACAAACCAAGTTCATAATTTTTTTTTATATAAAATGACAATCAAAACTTTTTATTTGTAGTTTGATATGTAAAGAAATGTACCTTGAGACAGTTTTATCCTCCTTGGTCATATTGTCCATTTCAGGTGAAGGTGATAGAACAGTTGGCATCTTTATAAGTTCTTTACTGTTGATGTGTTGATGAGTTTTCTTTCAGTACTTCAGTTTATGAGAGTGGGACGTTCTTACATCTTTATATACAGTCCTGTTTGAACGTCAGCCATTTAGCATTCGCAAACCGCAGAGAAAGAGGAAGTTTTCGATGTGACGCTAACCAGTTAGGTCGAATGCAGTTCGGTTCCAGTCTTTCTATATACAGTATATGAAACCTGTCATAGAGTCTCTGTGTTAACGTAGAGATGCAAATCAGACTGGAAAGTTTAAAGAGATAAGCAAATGCTGACTTTTACATCAGACCTTTTTATAGACAAGCATTGTCTATGTTTGCTTGTGAGAACATATAATGGCTTTGGTTAATAAGCTTCTTTAAATATTGTTTTTTTTTCTATTTCTGGACACTATCATGTAGTGTTTTGTATCCTACTGGTATTACGTGCCAGTCAACACCATTGGATTTAGCATTAATTAAGCTAATAAACAACTGTGAAGTATTATATTTGTAAAACATGCTGATTCTCAGACAGTAACAGAGAGCATACACACAATGTGAGAATGCAAACACAGCGAGTTTAGCTCATTCGTGGTGTGGCTGGGGAATTTGCTTGTGGTTTAGAATAAAGATTTTTTAGAAAGTCTTTATTTTTCTCCAAGTAAACCTAAGAAGTCCCTACATCTAGGAAAGTTTGGTAAAGAAAAGAAAGGTATTGTCACCATAATGTCTCATTTAAGTAGACGGTATCACTTCTGTTTTTTAAGTTCCCTAAGAGCATGCTTGCTCTTACCTGATCTATTTACAGAATGCCAGGGTCTACTGTAGGTACAACACACATGCACGGACAGTAACACAAGTTCATTTAATCAGCATTGTTGAATTTCAACAAAATCTAACATCAGGAGTGACATAAAGTTGATGACTGAAAGCACGACATATAACAAGTGTAAAAAATTCAGGTCAAATAGAAATATTTTGGAAATTTGCCTGAACACATGAACAACTTTAACTGTTATGTTGTTTAAAAATGAAAGCAAACTTTGGCTGAAATTATATAAATACAAATGGTGATAATTAATCAGACTTTTATTAATTCTGCAGAAGATTTTTACTTTACAGAAGATCACACCTATTCCTCCCATGCACGTGATAAAGAAACAAATAGTAGGTAACCACTGAAATGCCTTTGAGCGAATTACGGTTAGACAAAAATAGGTCATCCACATTTTTTCATGCAGAGAAACTGAATTCAAGCTGGCTTTCCGAAAATTGTCTGCAATTGGTTGGACAATCATGTAGCTCCACCCAAAAACAGCCAATGTTTCTATGCCCATTGGCTTGAACTGACATTGTTTTGACAGCTATGCCAAGCCACAATGTTTTCATTGTTAACACAAAGAAAATAAATCTATTTATGTATCTAGATGTTTACATGCATTTACATTTACATATATTTACATCTAGCAAATTTCTAATATATGCTATTGAGCTGAAAGGTAAAGCAACAGTGTTAATAGTTAACCTGGTTGGTTCTGGCAACTTACAAAATTATTTTTTACTACCAAGAAAAGCAACATTTCTAAACATTGGCCAATATGTCCTTAAAAAACAGACTATAGCTGTTATGATTGACTGTAAAGTTTTTTTTCTAGATGTACCTGCACATTATACAACTCGATCATCATTGACTGGAAATGTAAAATATTTTCAGACCATTTCTCTGAGGTTTTATTTTTTGCAGCTGTCTCATGATGACATCACGCATTCAAGAAAAGACGCGCCAAGCAATGAGTAATAGCGAAACTGTTATACAGGAAACTGGGGACATTATTAATTCTATGAAATATTTTTGGTTATTGATCACTTAACTTTGTAACTTAAGGTCTACTTTAGAGAATCATTTCACAACAAATGGTTGGTATGAGAATGTGAGTGTATTATAAACCCAAATGTTCTGGTTGTACATGCTGATAACATCAGATTTCAATCGTGCTGACGTGATCATGAATCAGATGTGAAATGGTAAGGGCAATGACGCAAAACAACTTCTTGTCTACTGTAGTTACTGTACACACCACGGTACAAATAGGTCAATATCAACCTATACACCAGTTTAGAAATCAATACACTTCCAAAATGGTTTTAGACCACATAGCAAAAAAACAATATGCATCCTTTGGCCTGCTCAAACACTTAAATATGTAATCCAGAAAAATTTTGTGGTGATGACAGTACAAGCAACAGGTAGAAAATCGAAAGAATTTAGTTTGACCTACAGTCTCAAAATGACACTAGTACAATGGATATTCCACTCAAATGACCTTGTGAAACAGCCCTGTCAAAACAGCACATGACATAAACTTTTTTAAACATCATATTATTGTCATATTGATGAAAACAAAGGTTTCCCTTTAAATATGAATGTGAACTTGTAAAACAGTAAAGAGTATGAAGAAGTTGCTATGGCATACACAAAAACATCCACACAACAGAGAACATGACGATATATAGTGTCAACCACTAAGTCACGTGTAACAAAAAACAAAGCCAAGTTCAACGGTCATTAACCCTAAACAGTCTCTGGCTGATTAAGAATGTTTTTTTATTAATTTTGAAGGTATAGTCCATTCAAAATCCAAATTACTTTGTTATGTATTTCTGCATAAGTTGTTTTAAACCTGATACTCTTTCAACGAGAAAAAAATATTAGGCAGAATAGTGATAGTCAACATTCGCTTTATTGAATAAAAAATATCAATACACCAATATAACAGTAGTCTTTGATATATTTTCTGTATGATTTAATTTCTGTAAACATTTAATTTTTCTATACTAACAACACAACTGGGCCAAAGATTTGGGACACCCACTCATTTATACATTCATATTTTGTTCACATATTGGGAAACTAATCAACCCATAAAAATGATGAAATAAAAGAGGGAACTCTAAGAAATATATATAGCTAAAAACAAAGGATAAGGCATGTTATATTTGATCATCTTAAGTGTAGTCACCTTTTAATTAAAATTCTACACTCTTATTGATTGTTCTTTTTTTCAATATTCAGGCAGTCCTCAATTTTTTATTAAATAAACCATGTATGTTTGCCCCATTATATTTTTGTCTATTAAACTAATTTTATATATTAGACAAACACCTCCATATCATAAGTTTTTCTTAAATAATAGGAAAACTAAAACTTTTCACAGGTAGTGTACAGTAAAACAAATATCTTTGAAAACATAACCTTTTTCCACATTTAAATTTTGCATAAAGGTTGTTTGTGGTGATATAAATGGTTATAAAGGCATTAAGGAGAAAATCAAGAAATTGTTCTTTTAAAAATAAATGTCTGAAGGGTTTTTGGTGAACCCAAAAATGGTTTTCCATGTTGGTGAGCAAACGATAGGAGAAGTGTAAGAATTATTTTTTCAAGTTGGGGAAGGGCGATTTAGCATCTTCAATTCAGCATGGGGGAAACACAGGTAAAGCCCACGAGGACACAGGGCAACATGTAAATTCTACACAGATTGACCTCGTAACTCACTGAGCCGAGACTCAAACCAGCAACCTTCATGCTGTGAAACAACAGTGCTACCCACTGATCCACTCCACTATTAACCACCATCATATTCTTAGACTCTATATAACCATTAGTCGTCAAGTATTACTATTACAACAAGCATTAAGTATTTAAAATAAGTATTATTATTGCCAAATGATTACTTCATTTTTATTCGTGTCTCAGGGTTAGCCATTAATAACTTAATCTACATTTTTCTATCTTTTCAACATATTAAAACAGTAACATTATATAGGCTTACAATAATACTTATATTTAGTGTAGACAAGACAAGAGTGAAGCAATTCTTACATAATTTCCATTTCTTAACACGATGACCCTGTCTTTCAACACAGCAGGAAAAGTAGTCGTAACCCAACGACCTTTTAAATTGACCAAATGTGAAATTTTTTGTCAAATGTATTTATATAGCTTTTCATTATATCAACTGGAAGGCTGTTTGTATTGAATGCACTTCTTAAATTCAATGGATCAGGAATTGCACTTTATACTGAGATATAACACAAATCCTCTGAGTTTCATGTGGCACTACAGAATATGTTACTCTGACGCCACCATGCGGCCATTTGTATGTACAGCATGAAGCAATTGTGACAGGTTGTGTTAAAATCATGGCTTTGTTATATTCATATATATTTGTTAAATTTATATATTTTTTATATTCATATATATATATACATATATATATACATATATATATTTGGGTTTTCTCTTACTGGTGTTGGACAATAATTTGCTTTAGTCCCAGATAGCAAATACATAAAATAAGAAGATAGAAGTTTGTCTTGTCATTTAAACTATCACAAATATTCGAGGAGAACCAAACATTTGTTTAGTCGTTGTTCACGTAGTACTTTAAAAATGCAAACCGGAAGTACCACGTTGCTATGACAACACTCTCACACCTGAATAACTAGGAAGCAGATATAAAAAAACTCACATATGTCTGTTGAAGCAAAAAACACAACTAAAAATTGTAAACTATTTACATTTTAAAAGCAAACTTCTGAATGTGTAGCTGCAGGCGTTTATTCAAATAAAAACCGTCTCTAGAAATGGCACGTGACGCATCACCTGACTTCCTGTGCAACGTGCAACACAGCTCACTTGGTCGAGCATTCACATAATAGAAATAAAAGAAATACAGATAGATAAAGGAAGTGTAACAAACCATATTAAAAAACAATCATTAAAAAAATAATAATTTGTATTCTTCAATAAAAGCATTGAAATGAATAGCTGTTTTATTATTCATCCAATTCAATGTTTCAATTCAACCATCTTCATTTATGTATGAAAAATGTAACCGTATACAACAAAACGTTTATCAAAAATCAAAACGTCTCTTCTTTAGAAAATTCCCAATCTCGACAAGTTGTGCTGCGAGGGCCGGAGCAAAAACTGTCACCAATTTGGTCCCTAACATGATCAAGACTTTCAATATGTGATTGACAAATACTCAATTGTTCAACTGAAAAGTAAATTATAATCTTCGAAAATCATTTGTGGGATTAAACTCATTTAAAATTTGAAACGTACCACCCGTTACCTGCGACGGAAGAGGAAACTTTATTCGGTTTCTAACGTGTCACATTTTCAAACACATATTCTCTCTAATAAGGTTTGGGTAACAAGCTTGTAAAAGGATGATTACGTTCCCAAGTTCCCAATACTGATTGAAACGGAATGCCCTTGAGTACTTGAAAACTAAGATGAAGGCCTCTGTGATGTCACAGTCACATTTCATTGTTTGGTATGTAGGTGATGGAGGGAGGTCAGAATTGAGGGATTGGGGGTCTGTCCGTTTGAACTTCCCTCGCATGTCTTAAAGCGAAGTCGAATGCAACCAGATTGTCCTTCCTGCTTTTATGAAGCAAGACACTTTCGATTGTGTATCAACTTTCTGATGCGACCTCCTGATGGCCCAGTCTTCCAATACAAGTCAGCTCCTGTTGTGTTTGGGAGGTTTTCTCCTCCTTGGTCTTTGTTTGTTGTCGATCACATATAAACATAGTCAAACGAAGCCATAAATTGGGTTCAATCATCTTGTTCTAATGTGGGAACTTTAGGTACCAATAAAGGTGAGCTTCATCTTAGCTATTTCAAAATAAGTTAAAAGTTTAAATAGGTGACTATAACCAAAATATCAAATATTCTTTTTTATCGGCTTGGGATGTATCGGGTAACAGATATTCAGACATCCAAGTGTTTTTTCAGAATCAACTTTCTCTTCGAAGGACAGAAATTTTGCACATAATTATACTATAAAATTAAATCTTACTTTTTAAGTTTAACTCCTTGATTTTGCTGTATCACTAAATGGGTATTATTTGTAGATAAACATTGTTGTGGTACAAAAATCATGCCTCAAAACAGCACATAATAAAATACAAATAATGGTTAATCACTTTTGTAATGCGCAACAACATGGAAACAATAAAAAATGCTAGATTTCGTTTGTTTATTTTTATTGTAATAACTTTTAAATTCATAACATGAATTTCCTCATGACAGTCAACATCAATCATAAGAAAAATTTGGGAAAAAATCTTTTTTCATATAAAAGAAAGAGTTACATTACCAATAATAATCAACCGATTGACAGATGAATTCTCGCACCGGTTACATTGTTAAAGATGTATGGTGGCTGTACAAGATGGTTAAAAAACTATATTTATGTGCAGTGTCTTATTTTCTTGTTATTAACAATGGCTCTTTCTCAACATCATGTTTATAAACAGGAGATGAGTGAATCTGTTTAGGCTCATACCATTTACATTTTGTCATTTAGCTGACGCTTTTATCCAAAGCGAATTACAAATGAGGTTTACAAAAGAGTGATGTGTCATAACACATCACACATATGATGATTTATTGCATATTTGATGCAATATATTTCCACTACACTGTACAATCAAAATACCTGTAGTTCTACTGTCTGGGAGGGGCGAATGAGAAGAAGTGCATTAAAAAGGCCCAAATGTGACACTGTAAACATGCTCTTGGGGACAAATTGTCATAAAGACATTCAGTGAATGTTTAACACACATTAGGGGTCTGTCAGTCTATTCTTTAAAATAAGTCTAGTGTGAAATAATGATGAGATTAAACCTCTATATCTGTCCAAAACTAATAAAGATAATGCTTAACAAATATAAAATAATAATTTACAATTACTGGCAATAGTTACGGTGTACCATAAAGAAGTCATCTCTTTCCTACTCGAATAGCTTGGTAGATGTCAGACTTGAGAAACCTGGGATAGCAGTCTCTCGCCATTAGACTGAAGATCATCTTCTGTGCTGTATCAAATGAGTTTATGTTTGGCTCCGAGATGTTGTTTGTTATGTTTGTCCGAGTACCAGAATCAATGTTAACCTGAAAATGTAATAAATTGAAATTGTTACAAAAATTCAACAAAACAAAAAGCTCTCAACCTCTTTGACTTTCAGACAGTAGCAGGAGTTGTGAAGTGCACATTTGATTTGGTACATTTACCTGTCTGGGTGATTCTGTTTGGACAAACTCAGTGTAGATTTGGTTCGCCATGCTGATCATATCAGGTACACTTTTGATCTTTTTGTATTCCTCACATGCCAACCAGAAGAGAATATTTTCCTCACTGTACTCTGACTTCAAGAATTCCTGGAAAGCCATCTGTCCAGCTGAAACACAATACAAATCATTATCAGAAATAATCTGAAGAAAAAATTCAAAATAAAACAAGCAATTGACATTGGTCATACTTTCACAATGTAGAGATTAAAAGTAAAATATAAATTTTACATAGGAAAGTGAAAGACCTGTTAAGTGGTCCTGCATTAGATAGAAAGCCTTAAAGTAAGTTTTTATTTTCAACAATCAGACTCATAAGAACTGTTGCATTTTTCACCCAGTGTAAAGTCAAATTTTACAAATGCTTTTTTGCAAACTTATTTTATTACACATTTGCATTATGCTCGTCAATCCCCATCCCCTGACAGCTAATCTGCATCTTAATCCTGCAGTATTTTCTTAAGCTTTCAGAAACAACAAACAAGAAATGCCAAAATTCTGCCATCTTAATGTGAATGGAATATTTAGTATCACATTTAAAGTTAAGACTACTTTATTTGTGTTAAAAAACTCTTTGATTAAAAAAATATTAAAACTAGCACAAGGTATTTTGCTTATATACATTGTTATATATTACATTATAAGCCTATCATGTTAAATGGTAACATTAGAGTAACATTTTATCTCAAATCTACACATATGAGGACCTTACAAAACACTAGCAACAAATCCAAAAGTTTTTGTGTTTGTCATTTTTTTTCTTTGAAAAAGTAAGGCCTGAGAAAAACAATAGGTTAATAGTTCAAAAGTAAAAAGTTGTACGGATTTCCTTACATTTAGAGCTGAGAAGCTTCTCGATCGACTCTCCCCATGTGTCCACATCGTCGACAGGTTCCTGAGAAAAGCAACAAAATCTACCCTTGAAAATTACATGGAGATCCTTCACCGGTAAAACTCACTGTGCTAAAGATTTCAAATGTATTACAAAATCCAAGTATTTCAATCAAATGGAAAAGTCCAAAACACAGAGATTTGTGCCTCATGACCCTTACATGGAAGCAAATGTGTCCATTAGTTAACATAAAACAAAGCGCTTTCATGAAATCACTTTATATCAATGAGAAAAGCAGTTAAATCAATAATAATTAGGGACTCACTTTATCGCCATCTCTGCCAGTTGCGTCTTCTGCATCAAGTCTTCTTCAGCGTCTGACTCTTTATGGCTCTGGAGGGTCTAAACACATTCACTGCCATGAATGGAACACATGGAAATCAGCATGCAAAGCTTTGGGCAGGGTCACCTCCTCTGTCTGTAAGGTCACAGAGAAAACATCTTCACCACTTGGGTGATGGCCTGCTCATCGATGAAAAAGGAAACGTGTGGTTTTTGATGCTGGAACATCGTGCCGTTTAAAAAAAGAAGGCATCACATGTCAATGTTGGGTTTTATTTGGTGTAAATGTGTGGTAGCTCACCTGTGAAACACACGATCAGCCCTGTTTCTCACTTGTAGACAATTATCTAATTCCCAATTTTATAAGTTAATAATTTTCACCTAGTATTACACATATATTATATTATTACATTAATGTTGGGAATTGACTAAAGCTGGTAATCGGAAAGTGTCTGTGGTTAGTTTGTAGGTGAACATCAAGACCTTAAATTTAATGCTGGATTGCTCCAGAGGATTTTAACCTGTAATAAAAGAACAGTTACACTCTTTGCATGAATGTGTCTGCTGAATTTCTCTGAAGTTTATAAGTTCTTTTTAAGCTTTTCTTTAATATATAACACTTGTTTTATACACATCTGCAGTGGAGGAAGAATAGTATTTGTTCCCCTATGATTTTGTATGTTTGCCTGCTGACAAAGAAAGTATCAGTCTATAATTCTGATAGTAGGTCTATTTCAATAATGAGAGATAGAAAAAAGACAAAGCCAGAAAAATGCATGTAAAAAAGTTATGAACTGATTGGAATTCTAATGCGTGAAATAAACATTTGACACCTTTGCAAAATATGGCTTAGTACTTGTTGGCATATCTCTTCTTCACAAAAGTCAGACGTTTCTTGTAGTTGGCATCTCAGGAGGGATTTTGTCCCACTCTTCTTGGCAGATCCTCTACAAGTCATTGAGGTTATGAGGCTGAAGTTTGGGAACTTGAACTTTCAGCTAACTACACAGATTTTGGAGACTGACACTCCAGAACAGTGGGTTAATGGTGGGACAGGTTAAACGCAGAGCACAATTTTCAAGTATGGGACGTCATACTAGGTCACAGGTCACTTCACTTTTCTCACAGTTCACTGTCCCCTTAGCAGAAAAAATCACCCCCGAAGCTGAATGTTTCCAACCCCATGTGACAGTTGCTGAATGATAGGGGATCTAATACTTATTTCACTCACTAATTTATTTTAATTGGTTATGCTTAAAGGGGTGTTGCTTTGGTATTTGGTATTTCTTGGGTGTTTTGTGGGGTTATATATTGTCACCAAATTTAAAGAGTCCACCTTTGAGTCACTGTGGGCTATTTTCACATTAAAAGTAAAAGTAAAATAGCTGAAATGCAGTGCACTTAAAATAAAAGTTTGACCAAAAATAAAAATCCAGTTTTTTTAAAACCTGTATGTCTTTCTTTTTTAGCAAAATACAAAAGAAGATATTTTGTAGAATGTTTGTAACCTAAAAAAAGTGGTACCTATTCATTATAGAACAATGGAAGCGAATGGGTATTGCAATATTTCAGATACTGACATTCTTCAAAGTATCTTTTTTGTGCTCTGCACAAGAAAGACAAAGAAACTTCAGGAATTAAATTTTGAGGATCGCAATCTTATTCAAAAAAGAGGTTTTTGCCCCAAGGTGCTTGTACACAGTTTGAATAAGCACGTCGGAATCCCTTGTTTTTGCATGTGAGCGCAAGGTTGGCCACCCTACAGCACTCCTAGAGCAGTTTAGGGTAAAGGTATGCTCTAAAAGAGATCTGTTTGGTTGGTGTCACATCAACACCTGCCTGCGTAATGGTCCAGGTGGGTCTCCATGAGGTCATCACCACATAAATTCACAATATTGAAATGACAGGATAAATGCTCTACCATAACCAAATAACATGCGGTTGAAATAGCCCTGTATCTCACCATTTGCCTATTATTTAAGATCCAACCCTTTCACCGATATCGTAATACAAGCCTGTCATATCTCCTGTTCGATTTTCCATTATTGCCCATTGACTACTGTAGACTGTGGAAATAGATCTGAGTCTATTTGAATGTTTAAGCTTCATTTAGAACGTATGAATTTCACAGCTTCAGATCACAAAACATAAAGAGGCACTTGCACACAAACAATGGTAATGCTGTAGGTTTGTTTTGACAATTTCATATTTACTTCAAACCAATTTTATGCAGTTTAATGTATGTATGCATGTCTATGTAAATACAATTAACACAGGTGCAGAATGTACAGATGTATTCAATAGCATTTCTCTACTCCAAATAGGTTATCTTTAACTTTTATGGTTTGTAATATGCAATAATTTCAACAATCACATTTTGTGAAATGTTTGCTTGGTTTAATGTGCTTTTATTTAATGCATTATGAATGATTAGTTTGAAGTTTTAGTTCACCCAAAAATGAATTAGTCATGTCATTACTTACTGACTCTCTTGCCGTTTTAGACCTGTATCTCTTTCTTTCTTCTGCAGAACACATAAGAGATATTTTGAAAAATGCTGGAAACCGGCATCCATTCACTTGTATTGATTTTGTATCCATATCATACCAGAGAATGAATGCAAATGCTGTTCAGTGCAAACTTACTTCAAAATATCTTCTTTTGTGTTATTAAAAACAAAGAAAGTCATATATGTTTAAAATGACAGGAGAATGGTTAAATGATTACAGAATTGTCATTGCTGGGTAAACTGAAAGTACATGCACACTGATATTATTGCTTCAAGTGATTATTTTTTTTACCTTTATGCAGTTTAGGAGTTGCGTGTGCAAAGTGTTTAGTGAAACAATGTCAGTACGTGGATTTCTTTACTATTGTGTGAAACTATGAGCTGTCATTTTGAATGCTGTAATTCAAAGGCAGTTATGAAAGGCCAAAAATCTTTGATACCGCAAATTAGGAGTTTAGCCGGAAACTGGTATTTCCACTTCCTACCGCAGGTCATGATTTGGTTACGATTTATTGGTAACTTTTGATTTAAAACCTAAGGGAACAGACGTGATCTTATTTTTATTTAAGGAGTAACCCAACCATTGATTGGTTTATCATTCGAATACCATCAGAGCAACCATGATATTTACCAGAACCATCCTTCGTTCTGTTTCAATATTGTCGGAGTATGTCAGTGGCCATGTAAATGTGCAGAAGCAATGGAAAATCCTCTGCCAGATTTGCATGCATAATGACTTACACATGACCAAGAGAATTTGGTTTCCAAAAAGGCTGGCAGGGCTGAGGCCACGTTCACCTGTGTTAAGTCCTAAAATCAAAGTCACCCATTTATCGCAAAACCCATATGTGCTTAGATTTTTCTTTTTTCTTCTTTTGTCACAATCTGTCTTTGTGATGATCAACTTTTGTGTCCACATTCCAGCTTTGGATGACTTGTAAATCAAACATCAAAGACACAATGTAAGCAGAGATGTAATAAAAATGTAAGTCTACATTTCCAGGATTGAATAAAATTAAAAAGAATGTATAGCTACATTTACATTAGGCAGTGAAGTGTGCTGGCATCTAAAAACAGTGCTGCTTGGACTAACTCATTTGTCTATGTGATTTGTTTGTTGCACCTGTGTAAGCATGTGTGTCTGACGTATGTTTTATACAATAGTGTGTGTGTTTAAAAGGGTCAGTGAGATCAGGCAATCCCTTTGTGGACTCTTATGTTACACCATGGTATACTTGTTCGGTTACAAGCATTCTTCCAAGTATCTTTCTCTGTGTTCAACCAAACATTATAGATTTCAAACAACTAGAAAGTGAGTAATTCATGACAGAATGTTTAGGATTATATTAAGGACCATTCCTTTGGTCAGCAGGGGGAGCTGTGGTTGTTAAATGAGCTCTCTGTATCACACCAATAATGCATCATGTGCACAACACCTCCCTCATAGGAGGTAGGAACTTATGTCATTGGTGCCCAATCCTTTGCAAGTAACCTAAGCTATCACTCTTGTTATAGTCTCACACTAACAACAATTTACAATGTTGTGTGTTGATTTTCCGCAAATGCAAACTAACCGTTAAAGACCGGCCTGTCATAAAATGCAGCACATGGTTGCATAACGGTGGCACCAAGAAATGATTCGTCACAATATCCCATTTATCTGTCACCTCTAGAAAAACAGGAAGAACATCCCAAATCCTTTCACATCATAGAAAGATTGTGTTATCGTATACATCATTTAGCTGAGTAAATACCACTGTTTTCATTTCGCACAGCACTGAGAGATAATTCATTTCAAACATTACACAATGACAGAAAGTAAGATCGCTAAATCTTCTTCCCTTGGGGAGCGATCATCATGCATATTTGAATGCAGACGGTTCATTCTCGGTTATCTTTTATGTCTAAGTGTAGCTTTTCTTTCCATTCAGAGTCAAATGTTTTCGCAAAAACATCTGGTGTATCTCAGGGAAGCGCTGTGGGGTGCTGAACATGGGGACAGATTTGATACCTTCACTCAGACAATTGCCTTAATGAAAGAATTTCCGGGAATCTGTGCTGTTTTGCAACTCTCAGCTGCTATTGTTTTAATAGGGTCGGATAAAGCATGCTCCCACTTCAGTCGCTCCAATAGGCCGTTCAGAACTATATTCACTCACTGTACATTCGCTCCGGCCTCAGGGTGCATGAAAGAAATGTGAACAGTTCGTCAACAGCTATTAATGATTTATGGAGCGTCCAGATATTATAATGGCTATTTAAAATAATCATTCGATCAAGATTGGTCAAGTAATGATTCTTGTGGGTTTATCGAGTTAGGCGGATTAATAACCCTTTTAGTTTTATGGTTTTTAAATAAAAAGATTCATTAAGCCAATTGCATATTCAAGCATTTAACTGTGACTTTTAGACTGATTTGACTCTTTAGAAAATTGATTATTGTTAATCATTATGTAATAAGAATTCATAATGATGATTATTGATATTTAAACAAGCTGACAAATCAAATGGCAGTACAACTGTTCAGTCGATTTACATAAGCATGTAGAAAATCAGTCAAATGTTATTCAAAGGATTTCTTTTGTTCCAACTTTGATTGAGTTCTGTTTGGTGACACATGAAATGAGATATTAGGTATTCCGGTAGTCTGTCTGATCATGCATAATTGATGTTTGCTTTGAGACATTTCCATTTTGGTTTTATGTGATGACAGCGGACCAGACTTGTGTATCACTAAAGATGTCTGAATGACCCAAGCTCTAAAGATTCGAAGCAGTTAAAATGAGAATAAATCACTGGAATGTGATGATATTTGGACAATAATTATAGAAAAGCAACCAAATTTAAGAGTAATATAGGAACAGAGTATGGGTTAGCCAGGTTTTTGTATCACTGCTGTTCTTAGGATTGAAACATAAATATATATAAATGATTAATTATAAATAATATATTTCATTATAAATAGTAATCATATCATATCATATCATATCATGTCATAGTGGTTAGTTTTAGGCCAGGATATCCAAACCCAACAGCTACTTTAGAAAAACAATTCTAGGTTAACTGAAACCAACTCTTTGTATAAAAAGCTCTACGACAACTAATAATGCACTTTAAGATACTTTTGACTAATCCTGCTCAATTTAACATTAAAAGTTAAAATGACATTTCACTCAAAAACAAGCAATGCTGTCATCATTAACTCACCCTCTTGATATTTCAAGACTGTATGAGTTTCTTTATTCTGCAGAATTCAAAAAAGGTATTTTGAAGAATGTTGGAAAGAAGATCGATGTGTTACCCCTTCGCTTCTATTGGATAAAAGGGAACTCCCATGGTTTGGTTTACAACTTTCTTCAAAATAGCTTCACTTGAGTAATGAAGAAGAAATAAGTACATACAGGTTTAAATGACAAGAGAGTGGGTGACTGGCAACCAAATTTTCAGGAACATATCTCTAGATAAATCAAATAAATTCATAGTCTTTACTACAACATTTACTGTCTAAAAGAGCAATACAATGGTTGTCACATTTACAATTAGACTGTATAATTAATCAACACAGTATATATACATTAAAGAGTTATCCTGTAAAACAATTATGTACAATTTACAATTAGAGACATGTTGATTAAACAGCTTTGCATAAAATCCTTAAGCAGAACGCTTGACAATCAAATGATTAGTATTCACAAAACCAGCCCACTGGAACTAACGTTAATAAATAGCTAAGAGGTGTTTGTCACATGATCAAGTGCTGTTGACAATATTAAACATAAATGATAGGAACAAATCTTGCTCTACAGTACAACTCTACAACCAGGCAGCTGTGCCTTCGGGTCGTTCGTTGAAAACAAAGGATCGAGACCTTCTCCTGATCATAGTTGGTTGGCCTCTTCTCTTGGTCAAGGACAAGTAGATATCGGAGGTGAGGAATCGAGGGTAGCAGTCTCTTTTCATCAAGCTGTAGATTTTATCCTGAGCCGCATCGAAGCAGGACCGAGTTGGCTGAAGGTAGTTCTTCTCAATAAAGGCCTTAGTCGAGTGGTCAATGTTGATCTGGTGGATAAAGTTAATTAAATTTAATATAGAAATTTGATTGTTTTAACCAGAATTCAGTTCTCGGGACATAAAGTGTAAAGAAAGACACAATACTTGAAGTTATGCAAGATGAAAAATGATGTCGTAACAGGAACAACCCAATCTGACAGGAAGAGATCGTCTGACCACCATGCAAAATATCCTAACATAGTTTTGTTTCGTCTTTAGGTGTTGTTTAGGGATGGGTTAATATCCAATGAATTCACAAAAATATAAACTGTCGTAGAAAACAATCCTGATGGTAAGGCTCAGTTCACAAAGAAGGGTTGAGAAATAAAAATGCCATTTTTTGGAGCACTGTTTTTTTTTTCAAAAGGCAAATGAGGATAGTTAAATGAGGATATATTTTGCTGATTCTATTCTTAAATCTCAAGGTCAATGAACATTAACTGAACTTAATGACACAGTTATATTCAAGTAAAAGTTATATCAATTTATATTGGAGCAGGTCGTCACACGCATGTTACAGTTTAGCTAAAATTATATGAAAAAAATCACCAAAACTGGTTAAAGTTTTGTATATGCCTATTTCTGTAAGTTTAAATCCTCTCTAGTTTAATTTCTAGTGGTTTATGATTGATAGGTCCCTATTGTGACATTTTACCTCTTATAACGTAAAATATATTTTTACGCCAGTAGCATGATCTCAGGCAAGGACCACTAGCCCCAGTTTCAGTAACATGCTCTTTCATATGCTGTTTGCACACTTCTGCATCTTTTTGACTCTTCTGACTATAATGAACCATTACTCGCCCACTGTCAAACTATAACTACTTCAATAAAAAGTAATTTCTCAACAAACATTGCAACAGGACAACTGTTCCTATCATTCCAATTTAACATATTTTACTTCACTAAATACTACCATTTAATCAATTTAATTGAATTAATAAAAATAGTTTGACTTTGACTTTGGTTTAACCTGGGCATATGCACAATGGACGTCGTCCCACTGGCTCATCTTTATGTCTCAGTTTCTCTGTCTGTTTTCTCAGCTGTGTGGGTGGCTGAAGGGGGAGTATAGAGACAAAAACAGCAAACCACACGGTCACATCTCTGGCCTCAGTCATGCGGCCAAAGCCCACAACAGCCCTTTTGCACACACAGTGTTAGATCTGTAAACACGATGCTGCTCTGCACTGCACCACCAACATCAGTTTACAAAGCCTTGAGTCACACTGAGGTTACCAGAACTATTGCTCTGCTATGAGCAATGCTGCATCATTTGTGGCCAGCAATTGTGTTCTGGAAATTGATGACCCTATTAACTATTCACACTTATTAAAAATGGTAACACCATGAAGTTTCCATTTGTTTACAATTACTTAATGCATTTACTTACATGAACTAACAATGAATAAGTCTTTAATAATTATTGTTAATGTTAATTTCAGCATTGAATACATTGAAATCGACAGGGATTAAAAAATGCGGAAAAACTATTAGTTCATGTTACTTAATTCATTTGGTAATGTTAACAAATTACTACGAACATTTTAAAAGCTTGAAATATTTTACACATATTCTATACATCATTTCATCTCAATGGGGTTGAAGTCCCAAGGTAAACCAAATTGTACTCCTCTTGTACTGTACCTCTTTGGGTGCTTCCTTGTCAATGAAAACTGCATATATCTGTTTGGCTTTAGTCTGCAGTTTGGTTAAAGACTCTGTGGTTTTGAAGTCCTCGCACGCCAGCCAAAACTCAATGTTCTCCTCGCTAAACTCAGTGCGGAGGAACTGAGTGAAGGTTCTCACCCCGTCTAAAAACACAACAGAAGTGATATCATATTGATGAATGTAATGTGTAAATGCATTATTTAAACTCATTTTTTGATGCACTACACTGGTTTTATTATTATTAGGAATGACAAAAAGCATGCAACGTTAAAAGAAGACAGAACAGCGTAATTTCCAATCTTGTGGTTCACAGTTGTGAAGGATGCGGCAGATAAGTGTAGCATTCTTTATTGGGATTTTATAGCATCTCTCCACGCCGTTCTTACCTGAATTACTCAGCAAGTCTTCGAATGAGTCACTCCATTGTAGGGCCACGTCCAACGTTATGCTGTTCAAAACACAGTTTAAAGCATTTATCTATGTGTGGCAGTAATTCTGGAAAATAACACTGCTTTAATGCAATAAAACAGTTATTTATATGTATGTCCATGTATGAAAAAACTTACTGTTGTTGTGTAGATGGTGGTTTCTTTTCAGGACTAACATTTTCATGAGATCCTGACTTTGCCAGAAGAAGACTAAGTCGACTTTTTTTATCCTTATTCCTGCAGAACAATAAATCAAATGTGTTAGAATGACCATTTACATATTTTTTCTTAGCCCTCTTTAATGCATACGTGTATATTGTTTGTATGCCTAAAAATGAACATGGCGTTCCCCAAAGAAATGCATTAAAACTATGATTCATGCTTACTAACATGACAACTGCTGTTTAAGGGGAAGTGCTACCAAGTTGTTTCTATAACCAAAGATGGCAAACGGTTATAAATAAACATTTTTCAAACAAAAGATTATATACAGATCACTTTTTATGTGAACAAAACATTATATAGGCTTGCCTTACAAAAATGTAATAAATGTTGCTTAACATGTCAATTAACATACATTTTATAATAATTTTCATTGTTTAGTAAAAGACTTTTTTGCTTTCAAATTCAAACTAGTTAAAGCATGATATTTTCCATCCTAAACATGCAACATTGCATGAACAAAAGTGAAATTTATTCTGTAGCTTAACAATGATGAGTTCCAGAAATAAAGGAAGTCACACACAAAACAAAAATAACCAAACTTAACTCGATTCGCCTGTTTAAAAAGTTGACTTTGCAAGACAACATCTTTCCCCTCGCTGCTTTGGGCGTTAATTTGAGAAAGGAGAGAAAAACACAAACCTCAAGTGGATCTCTTTCATTCTGCAGGCAAGTAGCTCATCCTCTTCGAGCATTTTGAAATACGCTTCCTTCTTGGGGGCAGTTGAGAAGTTGAACTGAGGAAACAGAAACACAAAAGTCTTCATGCTCTTTCCTCTAGTCGACGCTAACAGATCAAGACGGCAGGTTCTCGGTCAAATATAAACCATCAAGTACTGCAAGTCATATTTGTGTGTCAAGTGTGTTAAGTGGTCATTTCCCACAACTCAAGATATCTTCCTTTCAGGGAAACTACCTGCTGTTTACCAGTAATATATATGTGCTTGTGTATCTTCTGAAGGACACCCTGTGCATTGTGCATAGTTGAGTTTTCTTCTGAGGGACAATTAATATGTGTTGGCCATTGAAGCTTGATGTGTAACTTAATCCCTCTTGTTTCCTTTATAGAGACACTGTTGGGTTGCTGTTAGTATGAGGTTTAAGAAGCACCATACGGGGAGTATTCAGATCCTTACAGACTCAATGTTATCAGTGTTCACTTAGAGAAGTAGCTTTTGAACAAATCCAGTATTGAAACAAAAAGATCATAAAGACTTTATGGCTTATGTATTGATAGATTGGGTATTAAAGTTACATCAGAAGCCGTTTGTTTGTAACCAATAAGGATATTATTCATCTTGTAAATGTAATGTTAGTAAAAATACACGAGAACAAAAGGGAAAGCTCACTGAAAAATAAAAAATCTAAAAACATTTTTTTTGGTTGAACACAGAGAAGGAAAAACGCTTGTACAAATCTCTGTTAATAAACAGTTCTTGGTCCTCATTGCCAACCATGCAGTAGTAGGAAAAATGACAATGGTAGTCAAACGTTTCAAAATATCGCTTTTGTGTTCCACTGAACAAAATAAATGTATAGCTAAAAATATTCAATTTGGTGTGTTTTTTCAAATTTTGATGTTTAATTGCACAAATATGTGAAACCCCTGGGATGAAACCCATGACCTTTACGTTGTTAGTGCCATGCTTTAACCGCTGAGCTACAGGAAAGCATCTTCAGTGGACCAATATTTTTACTCCCTACAATACTCCCTGGCGTATAATGCATTACTGTAGTTTTTGCTCTTAACAACTGCTACAAAAATCTTAAAAATGGGACACCATACTTGGCCACACGTCACGTCACTTCACTTCACTTCACTTCACTTGATTTTAAAACCTGTATGACTTTCTTTCACCCGCAGAATATGAATAAGATATTTGTAAGGACAAGGGGTGAGTTTTTTCAAAGGATGCTGGTAGGCCTTAAACTTGAGGTTGTATTTAAGTGACTTTAGAGTGAGCAGTAACTAATCATACCTATAGTTAAAGGGCCAATGATATTGATGAGAACAACACAAGGCTCTGTTAACCTGTTATGGCTGTCACCTCTGTCAAGCCATTACTATGATGGACAAATCTGTTAGGGCACAATAAATGACAGAAGGGAATAGCAAAGTCCTCAGACAGACATGAGGGTGACATCTTCATTTAATGTACACAAAGACAAACAGGGAAAACCACGGAATCCACCATTTTCCTATTGAGTCCAAGATCTGGGTTTGTTTGGTTAGTAAAGGCGGTAACCCTTTTACTGACAATGCATAGGCCTTACTCATTTGCCAACATTTACATACTTTTTTATTTAGAAATAACAGTTTCAAATGCTATACAATCCTCTCTATGTGTTTTTGTCACATTTTTCCTTTAAGAAACTTTATATGTGGACACTTTTGTGTTTTACAAAACCAATAAATGATGAAATGAGAAAATGTATTACAACAAAAACAATCACGTCACAAAAGAACCTGCTGCTCTGTCACGTCAAATATGAAACATGTCCTGATATTCTCAATATTGTCAAACCTTCATGTTTTAAATACTAAGAGCATTTCTTACTCAAAACATCTCTTAAAGAGGAACTGAAAAACATTTGAGCTGAGAAAAACATGACACCTTATATCACGTCTTCAAAAATATAGCTTATAAGCAAAAATAAAGCTTTATAAGAACCTTTTTTCTGTTGTCCTTGCAAAAAATATCTACACCCCTTTATAATGCAGAACTCTTAGAACTTAGCTTTAGACAGGGACTTATTTTGATGCTCACTTGTCTGGATGTTGATTATCAGTCATCATTGCATCAACGTTTTACCCAGGAATTATTCATTTGTTGGAGCTGTCAAAGGTGTTCTCATAATCTCCTGACAGAAAAAGGGAAATTCGAGACAGACAGAAATTGAAACTGAAATGTGAAGAGCTACTTCCTGTCTTAAGGATGGTGAAAACACATTCACTGACATTGACTAATGTTCCTTGACATTAATTTGCGAACAAACATCAATGCTTTCTTAAGTTTATGATATATTAGAGATGTGAAATTGAATTGCTAAATGTGAACAAAAGTATGTAGATGCACAATTTATATGTATTTTTTTTGCAATAATACATCATATATTAAAGTTTATAAAAACAATGTTTTACAATGCATTTAACATTGCAGCCATCTTACTGTTAATGACTGAATGCAGAACATACTTTACCAGGACCCTAAAATAATCAGGATTACAGTTTTTATAATGAAGCTAAAAGCGACTTGCAATTAAGTGCAGAATTCTCAATTTCTCAGTCTCAAGTGGAATTTTCAAGGACACTTTTCCCCAACAATCGTAATTCTTTCATCATTTATTCACCCTCACGTCAGCACTGTGTGACTTTCTTGTACAGAACACAAAAGAAGACATCTTAAAGAACACTGCAAACCAAACAACATTGACCCATTGACATCCAAAGTTTGAACTTATCTTCTTTTGTGTTCCATAGAAGAAAGTCACTTTTGAACACTATGAAAGTGTTATGATCACTTTACAATTAAAGTGGTAGATCTAGAATACTGATTTCTACCAATGTCAACTTGAAAGTCAACCCAACCCAACAGTGAGCCTTCAAGGGTGAAGTCACATTACATCAGTTGCTTTGCATTTAAAATATTACAAATAAAGGCAAATGTAAATGCATTTATTTTACATAATTTGAAAACTCATTTTAACACAACAAAGGGTTCATAAATAAACCCATTACTCTTTTGGACCAAATACAAACGACCAGTGGAAAACTATTAATCACACTGATTCTAAAATCTAGAAAAGACATAAAAAATTTCCTTTTTTATTCTTTAAGGTTTTACGGCCCAAGATAACATATATGGATTAATATTAGCACATAGACAGGCATTTTGTCACTTTACATAATGTATAGTTTGTTCATAGCACACCTGCCTGTATATCTGCCTGTATATTAACCTGTAAATCTGTCCATAATACTTATCTATATTCATATATTCTGTATAATTATTGTATATATACATATATAACCTGTATTTACTGCTTATTGCACTTCTGGTTAGATGCTAACTGCATTTCGTTGCCTTGTATCCTACATGTGCAGTGACAATAAAGTTGAATCTAATCTAATTTTATCCTTTAAATGAATAATTATCATGAAGTCCCATGAGATGCAAATGATTCTAACCCAAACATCTTGTTCCTCAGTGGAACACTTTCAGTGCTCAAAAGTGGAAGTGGGTTCAGACTGTATGGTTGGGGGCCTGTGTTAGAGTACTGTATGACCCTATGATTCACTGCTCTCATCTTTTCATGACGATCATGCCTGTGATCTAAGACTTCCTAGTATTTTTCACTGCAACTACCTTTCATCGCACACTCGTTTTAGAATTCCTTTTTTGACTTCCAGTAGTGCATGCCGATTGAAGTCAAACAGAGCTTGCAGCAGGGTGCGTGTTACACTCCTGGTGCTCACCCCCGACTGAGGGAATTTCAAGAGAGTTGATTTACATTCACGAGTCATCGGCTGCTTTAAATATTATTTGTTATTCATTATTCGACTACAGCTTAAGACTGTGCAGTGGTGACTGTTTTACCAGATTTGTGGGACTTCTCAGTTCATTAAGATTCAGTTTGGTTGGTGTGTTGGAGGTTATGCTGTGATGTAATGACGATACAAAATGTCCTCAGGTGGTGCTTCTGTATTCTGTATACAGTGATCAGATGGTTAAAGTGTGGTATTCTGAGGAATTTTAAAGATTTTCAAGAAGTTAAAGGAATAGTTCACTCAGAGATATTTTTTTTGTCATTGTTTGTTCAGAATTAAGTTAAAAAGAAAACATCTGTAAACATATCTTTATTCTGATAAACATAGAGAGAGATATTTCGAAGAATGCTTGGACCGTTCTTGGGCCCTTTTGAAAGCCATAGTTAAAATGAGTTATATTAAACAAAAAATTAAACATTTTAAAGAATGTAAGAGATCAAAAAGTTCTGGGGTTCTTTTGACTTATCTTTGTATTTCTCCTAGAATGACAGTCAATGGAGTCCAACAGCTGTTACTTTTACATGGATTCATCCACATATCTTTTTCTGTGTTAGACCAAACAAAGACATTAATATTTATGTGAAACAAAAACTGAAAGTGATGTACTTAAAGAATACCAGAGAATGTAAAAAACCCCCAGAGTTTTCTTAACCTTATTTGTTCAGTTCACATGGTTGAATAGGATCCTTTAATTTTGTTTGGTTTACACCTCTTACACTTGTTTGCCATCCCCTATGCATTACAGGAAAGCCAGTGACTTTCAGTAAATTCATTTCCTTAGTAGGTCGGTAACCCCAGACACCTGCTGAAAACCATCACTTACACATACATCTTCAAGTAACGTCACTTCCTGATTTGGCAGCTTTGGATGTAAAAAAATCAGACAGGATGAAGGTTTGTTTTTTCTCACCAGACTGTTATGTGCGGTAACGAAAAAAAGCATGTACTTAGTAGATGCTATTGTAACCAAGAAAGGGGATTTTTCAAGGATATCGCTTCTACTTTGAACAAAAACACCTTTCTTTAAAATTACTGGAACATATCACATTTTCGACACAAGCAGGGCAAATTTATTAATGATTAATGGGACGGACTGATGCCATCAATAAACGGCATGTTTAACTATAGTTTGACCCTGATATGTCAGGTGTGTTTTACTACGGCCTCCACCGTCTCCATTGAGTGGATTTGATGCATTTAACATTGCAAATAATAGGCATTGCAAATGTTATGACAATGTTATAATCAGAATAACAACTGAACCAATAGGAAAACAATAAAATACATTCAGAAACACATTCAGAAGGAATGCTGTCCATAATCTTAAGTTTCACCGAGGCCATGACTTGTGTCTTTTAAAGAGTTTTGCTGCCCACTACAGGCTGACCTGACACACATTTCTAAGATCAGTGTTTGCTGAATGTTGGCAGGTCTCATAACTTTTGAGAGCTAAGGCCTGTACAGCAAAGCCCAGGTGATAGCTGACCTTGTTGGAGTGAATTGCAGAAAACACTTCAGCAACCACTTAAGATGAAGGACAAACTTTTTTTATATACTTCTTCAACCTTTCTATTGTTAAGGTGTAAACTCTCTTGCTTTATTTCTTAAATGTAAAAGCTTTTATCAGAGTGCTTTGCTAAGGAACACTTCTCACCTTCTGAAGTCAACAACTTAGCAATTTCATACCATCATTTTTCTCTCAACAGCTATTTGTCTGAATCACAAAATGGCACTTGGTAAATTAAAGGATGTTGTGAAACGTCTAAAAACACACGATCCTCAATTTTCTTGAATATAAAATTGAGTCATTTTACATCTGGCCTTGTTATTCCACACTATTCCACATTTAGACACTATACACAAGAAGATCTATATGCCAGTCATTTGTATTTTGGCTAGGCTAGTTCTTTTTCAGATAATCAAACAGTGAACATTCTAATTCTCACGCATCACCTTAAACAATGTATAGCGCAATCATGTGTTAAGATGAAAATAAGAATTTAGATCAGTGTCACAAACAGATCTGTTCTTTCTTTCTCGAAAAGAAAAACTGGATTTTTACAAATAAATTGTAAAAAGCATTAAATCAAATGATACATATGATGAGTAAGTGTAAAATCTTCAAATGTGTCCATCCTTAGATCCTAAAACATGATAACGATTGTAATCTGTATGTTCAGTTTACACCCATTTAATAAAGTTTCCATAAGGCTAAGCACGTCTGTTGATATTATCTGTTAAAATACCAAATCAGAGGATTAAACCTGTGATAAGCCTATTTGAATGTGACAACCACAAACAACAAAATGTATTTAACTTCTTATAGAAGCTAGGTAACATTTTAGGTAAACAGCAAACAGATTTAATCTGCGAAACATGTAAAACAAACGATTAAAATGATTGTGAATTATTTGGTTAATAGTAAAGTTCATAGTATGACTTTTGAGTGTAAATCTTATCTTGAATTGCCCATTGCAAACTGCATTCCAAATTTTTAAAGCCCCCCCCACAAGTTTAAAGCCAGAATGAATCATCTGACACTTACAATTACCATTCTCCCAACTAAATGTGAAACACATATCCACATGTTACACCGACATCTTCCAAGATAATATAAAGGCAAAATTATAGACGGCTGGTAATATATATTTGAGGACGTTACATTTCTATTCAAGTCATTGAGTAGACACTCTTAGAGAGACTAACAAATTGAGTGTAATTTTCCTTTGATATAATATTGTGAAATCATCTGCATGTAAAGCTTTTTTTCTGCAAATTATGATCATCTAAAGGAATGCAAATTACACTTCAGGAGAAGATTAGGGACTTTGCGGTTGGTTTCCAAGTTGTAGCAAGCAAAACTGACGTGTTTTAAATCTCAAATTAATATTTTGGATCGAATATGAACACGAGGCAGATGCCTGTTTTAAAAAACAGAAAAGGGTTTTAATAACAATCCTGATGCAAGAAGTCTGAAATACTTTAAATATGTACTGTATGTTTAACGGTGACCCAAAAGACCACAGAGAGAACAGCTGCTTTTCTTCCTTTGTGTGCCACCAGCATGCAGGAAACATGTATGACGTGCCACCAGAACATTTATAATAGTCATCCATTGTTTTCATAATATTCATAATATTCTTATAATAACAGCCTGAAATCTACAGTTAAACAGCGTCAATCTGGCACATTGCTGAAACACATGTCTAGCCTGCATAGAAAGCTATCTGACAACTTGATATAACAAGATGATAGTTCTTTTGTCCCCTCTTAGGAGCTGACAGATTATTAATTGTCGTTGCATGAAATACAACCACATGAAATAAACAACAGTAGTTTGCAAAAATGTGGCACATTAAAGCGATAGTTTATTTAAAAAGGTAAATGGTGTCAACGTCTACTCATCCTTTTGTGATATCTGAAGATATTTCAAAAAATGTTGAAAGCTGAATAGCAGTGGCACCCATTCACTTCTATTGGACAACATCCAGTGCAAGTGAGTGGGTGCTAGTTCCAAACATTCTTCAAAATATCTTCTTTTGTGTTCCGTGGAAGAAATAAAGTAATACATGTTTCAAATGAGAAGATGTGACTAATTGATGACTGACTTAACATTTTTGGTTATGATCAGGCCATATAACCACAAGTATGCAGTTAAAAGGAAAGTAAATGAAAAATGCATCCAGTAAAGAGTTTCAGCATCTCATCATTTGAGCACAGCTCTGTGTGTGACAGTAGTGTGTCTCTCCTCCATAGAACAGATTCTCTTGTTCAGCAGGCATTGAATTGCTGCAGCACGAACAGTGCATCCACTCGGGAGCGATTAATGGAGATGATTGGCCATTTTATATCCAGTCTTGCGCTCTGCACAGTCTGTACCACTGTAATGTACCGCTGGGAACAGTCTGGCTGAAATAACAGCAACCCACGGAAGCGGCATTATCCTAGTAGGAAGAGGTGAATTGAAGTTCAATTTTGGCCGTCTCTGCTGCAGACTTTAGCTCTGCAAACGGGCAGACTGTGATGAACGTCTGCTTGTACACACCAGAGACAATGTATACATAAAAATGGCTTGTTTGTGAAATGATTACCATGACTGTGTTGAATGGCCCTGACTTTGTCACATTGAGCCAAACTGACGATTCTGTCCATTCAGAAACACTTATGTTTGGGGTCAGTCGCAAGTGCTGTGCAGTAACAATACCCTCAGGGGGGATTCATGAAGAATAGATTATGCCGCCGACAGCAACATTTATATCTATGTGGGGTCTGCATGTGCAGTGCAGCCATTTGCTTGAGCACTAGATTCACTAAAAGAAAAATGCAACCATACCCAAAACATTTGGGCTGTGTTTTGGACATTTTATCACAAAATGCATCTCTTTTGGCAAGGCCAGATATATTAACAAGGGTACATTTGTATATTTAAATACATATACGGTATACTGTTTATATATTAAATGTATACATGCCTACATCCATATTTAATCTAACGAGTGCAAAAATATTTAAAATGTTGGTTTCTTATGTTAAAAGTGTTTAATTTAAAAGTGTTTTTTTTTAAATACGCTAAATATCTTTGGTAGATTAATATAAAAATATTTGAGTTACTCAGATGAACATGACAGAACATTTACTTATGTTTACTTAATTTGAACAGTGTATTTTACAGGTTTTATAGCTTTAAAACTCTTTCTTAAAAACGTCGCAGTATCATGCTGTTTCATGCATTATAAGTGCTTTACACTGTTTAACATATTAAGTTCTTATGTTCATCATGGTCCATTTGTTAAAATTGCACATTTCTGTGCTCAATACACTCCCCAGCACTTAAACTCGTTTCGGAAAGTTTTTTTTAATCTTCGACTTTTGACCATCAGAAAGCTACTGGTTGTTCCCACCCACACATCAATCAGAGAGCTTGGAAAGGCAGGACCATCAGCTTGTTTATTCCAGCAGGAGCCCTCTTGAGCAGATTTGTCATGAGCGCTGGGAAAATTTAGTGGGAAACAGGGTTCAAATCCTATCCCAATAGATAATTTTCTTTATTTAACTCAGAAAAATTGCTCGTCAGCTTGACAGCCAGTGATCACCATTTATTTATATTGAATAGAAAAGAGCAGCTTTGATGCAAATTGTGATAAGAACTTCTTTGTTAGTCATGATTGTGGAACGTCGTGATAAAGACTGATTCACATGCAAGCGGTGCAATTGGACTGAACAAAATTTCAAGCGTTGCATCTTATACAACAACAATTCTGATATTTCGTTCTTTGACCGTTCCATTTAAAATCAAACTAGCATGTGCCTTTTCTATACACTTGAAAAGTTCACTTCTAGTTGCCTTTCAAGTCATTCATATTGCATTGTATATCCTCAACAAAAGAATAACCAGAACACTGAAACTCATCTTACCTGCTCACAAACTTTAAAGCACTGATCTTCCAAGCTCCCCAACCTCACACAAACTTTAAGTGTATTTTTCTAAACAGATTTGAAGTAAACTCTACAGGCATCCATCTTCTGTGGCCAAGTAGGGCATTCTGGTTAGTTTAGGCACAGCGCATTATCAGATGGTATGAGCTCAGATGTCTGCATAAAGAGAACTGAGCATCGGTCCCTCTGTCACTTAACGGCGTCCCGTCCTCAGACCCTCTGAGTGATGCTCTTGTTAAAAGGTTGGGACAGTTTTCTCTATTACAGGTCTATGAAAGCTTCACAGTCCCTTTGGTAATCAGGTACAGATGCCAATAGTGATGGATTCCTTCACCCCAAGGGGACCTGGCCGGACAGAGAGCCCTTACAAATCAGAATTTACGTGTCAGGTCTCTTAGATCAATGCCCATTTTCCTCAGTCAAAAGAGCCTTCTTTATTTTTTCTCATTGAATGACACTTTTCCACAAATTGAGGTCTCTGTTGGGATGTAAGTGGGTCCAAACATGTGGTGAACATGTCATGCAGAGGACCAAAACTGAAGCTTCTATGAAAACCAACACATCTCTAATTACGCTTTAAATATCTTGTTGTTGCAGTTCCTTTAATGAAATTGTAAAGCGGAAAGAGAATTTCTTGGCTTATGTAAACAGGCAGAGCTTAAATAGACTAGATTTGATGATGCGCTGAGCACAAGGAGCAGAGCAAATAGCCTCTCCGGATAGGTTTATTGTCCCAGCACACTACTGCATACAGACAATTAAAATGTGATGTTTTTTATACCGTTCATGGACAAGTGCGCTCCTTGCTGTTGAGATGCTTTAAGCCTTCTGAACTGCGTTATAAAATCTAAATTCAATTACAGACGCAGCATCTTTATCTCAATGCTGTTTTTTCTTTAATTGGTCATGGACCATCTCATCTGCACTGCAGCTTCTTCTGGCATATGCATAGTGTAACCAACTTTAGCAATGTTAAAAGTGAACTACAGTAAAATTAGGACTATAATAATAATGAAACATGGACCAGAATCAGAAGGCACTAAATTCGACAAGAGCCATTGAATGAGCAACAACAAAGAGACAGACACAATAGAACAGTTGAGTAATAACTCTTGTATTGTTTACATATGATAAAGGTTATACAAAAATACAAAATAATCAGAAAAATAAAGTAGTAGTGTGCACACTAGAAAATAAAAGAATGTCCATTGGGCCCGTAAACTTAAGAATCAATAGTTCTGTACTGTAAAGTTTCTGCAGTTCCAAGGATGCTCGCAATGTAAGTGTAGTGTGTACGCGTGTATGGGTGTATGGGTGTGTATACGTGGATATCTGCTCGGTGTTGGACTTCCTTCAGTGGACTTGGCTCGCCATCGATATCAGCAAGATGTTGGTTCCGGACCACATCCGTCCTCTAAAAAAAAAACCTGACCTACAGACCAGGTCAGAAAGATAACATTCAACACCTTTCAATCTCTGATGCATCATTCAGGATAGCAAATGTCAAATATAAACCTTAACATGTTTCTTTGACAAAATCTTCATTTTAACACAAATTTCAAATCTCTTTCGATTTCTTTTTTTCTTTAGTTGTACAACATTCAGTCTTAAGAATATCAGTTCTGAGAACATAACAATAAAGTGCTCACACATTTACCTGCTGTTCTAGCAAAATATCATAAATCATAACTGTGCAATAATAGAAAAGTATACATTTTGAGTTCAGGGTCAGAGGCATCACAGAAGCGTGCTTCATTTACTCAAACACTAAAGGCCTATTCATGAAAGAGAAATGCACTAAAAATTACCCTCTTATAACTCTAAACTCAAATAAGCAGCAATAATGTGGTAAACAATTCACATATTTCCAAACATTTTACTTTCAATGAATAAAACTTTCCCTTTAAGTCTGCTTTAGGAAACTATATTTTCCTATTTAACTAAAAACATACATCAGCATAAAATGATAATTCAGTTATAAAATAGGAACACTGCACCATTATTCACTTCAGAACACCTATTACATCAATATCACCATACTGAAAGTAAAGGGTTTATGGCAACCAAATTGCAGCAGCTTAATGACATATTTCTCACCGTTACTCCGTCTATCTCACTGTGAAACACGACGAGGCTTCACAAACGAAAGGCAAATGGGCAGCCAACGTAACTTCTCTCTCTCGTTCCGTTACACTTCTCCAGACCTTCTGTGAAATGAGCTCCGCCTATTTTTACTTTTCACAGGCAAAATACAGGGCTTTGCGGTTTTTGTCTGCTTGCTGGCACACAGCTACCCTCGTGTCTCTAACTCAGTTTGAGAAAGAACAAACCGGAAGAACAAACGTCCGCGCTTCGTCTTCGCGCCGAAAAACTAAGCGTGACCCGCATAGCCTCTCATTGGCTGCTGAACATGCGTGACCCCACGTGGGACTACGTGGACTATAAGATGCATTAAATTGTAATAAGAGAATACAAAAATAAAACTGCCGATGTGAGCAAATAAGAATACAATGTTGAACTATTTTTTTTTCTTTTTGTGAAAACAATAAATTATAATGTTATTAATATGTCTTGTGTACCTGGCTACATTCTCCCCTCCTGAACCTATGCACGTCCCTGTGCATGGTGGACAATTAAATGGTAATTAATTGAAAAGACGAAGTAGGTGACTGACCAGGTTCTTCACTTATGGCTTCTGCCCAAACTGTGGACAATCCTTGAAAGAATGATTTTACTGCTGTTATTAAAGGATTTCCTAGTTCTGTATAATCAAGCCGTCTTGGGGGTTGACGGTTTCTCGCAGATCTCCTGACAGAATCATTTGAATCGGAGTTCTCCTCTATATTATTTGTTTCATCCATTCCATTCTGTTCACTTGCTTCCTCATTTCGTTTCTCAAGTTCTTCTCCTATAAGACCATCATTTTCCACACTTTTGTCAGATAAAGCTGAGGGAACTGATAGTCGCTCTCCACAAGTGTGGGGATGATCATACTCAGGTAGATGATTATGAATCAATTCCAGGTCATTTGCTTGTTCAGATTGTGTGTCCCTATCGTTGAGTACACATTCAGTATCTCTCTGATGAGAAGTAAATTCAACCATCAGAGGACTATCTGGCATACTCTTGGGCATATCCGGTAAGTTGTCAAAATCGGTTTTAGGTTCATTATCAGGTGGGTTGTCAAAATCTGGTGGGTTGTCGTCAATATGAACATATACAGGGCTATCGACAGGATGAGAGACTGTAGGTTCAGTATTCTGGATATCTGGGACGTCCGTCATTGATAGATCAGAGGGAACAGGGCTCTCACTGCCCTCGGGGACAGGGGATCTCAACCAAGCATAAGTGGGTTCATCATCATCTTCTGAGGAATTCTCTTCCTCTACTATAGGGTTAGCACGGGTTCTTGGCCTACGTGGTACTGATTTTTCCACAAGATCACTGGTTTCCTCCACAGGTAAGTACCCGCACGAGAGCAACAGGTCCCTATGTAGTGTCCTTAGAGGACCATCTCCAGTTTCAGGTTTAATAGTGTAAACAGGGAGGGTGCCTGCTCTTCTCACTACCACATTAACAGTGGGTTCCCATCTGTCTGAGATTTTATGCTTTCCCCGGATGCGAACGTTCCTTACCAATACTCTATCTCCGGGCTCGAGGTCTGAGGCGGTGACATGCCTGTCATACCTCATTTTGTTCTTGTGAGCTATCTTCGAAGCCTTTTCCATAGCTACCTTGAAGCTCTCCTGGAGACGTGATTTAAGCCTCTGTACATACTCTGAATGAGACGAGTGTTGACCCTCTGGCATGGGCAGATTGAAAGCAATATCAACTGGTAGGCGAGGTTGACGCCCAAACATAAGTTCATATGGGGTGTAACCAGTTACCTCATTCCTAGTGCAGTTGTACGCATGGACCAAGGGCCTCACATGGTCCCGCCAACAGGACTTGTCTTGAGTTTGGAGAGTGCCCAACATGTCAAGTAAGGTACGATTAAATCGTTCCACAGGGTTACCTCGTGGATGGTAAGGGGTTGTCCGAACCTTGTGGATACCAGCCACCTGACATAGCTCTTTGATTGTACGGGACTCAAAATCTGGGCCTTGGTCACTATGCAACTTTTCTGGGATACCATAATGTACCATAAAGTTCTCCCACAGACACTTTGCTACTGTGCGGGCCTTTTGATTGGGTGTTGGTATCGCAACTGCATATTTAGTGAAGTGATCTGTGATCACTAATATGTCTTTGGTCCCGCTTTTGTCTGCCTCTAGAGACAGGTAGTCCATACAAAGAAGCTCGAGAGGTCGAGTGGTTCTAATGTTGACCAATGGCGCTGCTTTTTCAGGTCGTGCCTTCCTCCGCACACACCTTCCACATGTCTTCACTTTCTGTTCCACGTCCGTACCCATCTTCGGCCAATAGAACCTGGTCCTTACAAGGTCCAATGTCCGATCGACTCCCATATGACCCATATGGTCGTGCAGGCTAGTCAGAACTGTGTTCCGGAGCTCAGCTGGAAGGACTAACTGATAAGTTGTCAGGGATCCCACTTGGCGTCGCCTGAACAGGACATCATTATGTAGCTCAAGACGATTGAGTTCCCTGAGAAGGAGTGGTAGATCAGGAAGTTGGGTGCGCAAAGTGGGGGGTGGTGTTTCCCCATGTTCGATATGACTGATGACATGCTTTATACATTGATCAGCTCTTTGTTTAGCTGCCATCTCTGCCTTAGACAGATGAGGAATGGTTGGAAGTCCTCCAAACTGTGCTTCTTGTCCATAACTGTCTGGAACAGCACTGGGGGAAATGGCTAGAACCTCCACTAAAGCAACACGATCTTTGTCTCCCTCTCCTTCATCATCAGGGTTGACACTGTAGGTGAACTGCCTCTCACAGATTGCTTTCACGACTGAGCGGTCTGCCAGATTGATGTTATTCGGATCAGAGAGATGATCTTGTGTGAACTGTTGTATGCGTTCTCTCTCTTTTTCTGATTTCACATCGTCTGCTAGCATCCCATGTGGTCTGCGTGATAATCCGTCTGCATCTCCATTCTGCCTTCCTGGCCTATAGAGGAGTTTGAATGAGAATGTGGATAGCGCGGCTAGCCACCTATAGCTTGTAGCATCAAGTTTGGCTGTGGTTAGGATGTAAGTCAGTGGATTGCTGTCTGTTACAACGGTGAAACGGTTGCCATACAGATAGTCACTGAACTTTTCCGTAACTGACCACTTGAGTGCCAGGAACTCCAGCTTGTGCGCAGGATATCGACTCTCACTTCGTGACAGACCTCTACTTGCATACCCTATCACTCTGAGCTGGCCCTCTTGCTCCTGATACAACACAGCACCGAGTCCAGTGGTACTGGCATCAGTATGTAGTATGTAGGGCCTCTGGGGGTCAGCGAAAGCTAGGACAGGAGATGTGGTAAGGCTCTGGATGACAGTCTCGAAGGCTTGCTGGCACTCCGGTGTCCAACGTCCTCCAAAAGGCTCTTTTGGGTCATGGTATTGGTTCGGTTTCTGTCTCATATCTGTTGGTTTCAGTTTTGATTTCTTGTGGAAAGGTGGGTAGCCGGAGGTCAAGCTGTGGAGGGGTTTTACGATGTTGGAGTAGCTCTTTACAAACCTCCTGTAATACCCAGCAAAACCAAGGAAGGATCTGAGTTCACGTAGAGTCTGAGGTATAGGCCACGTCCTTAGAGCTGAGATCTTTTCAGGATCTGTCTGAACACCATCTCTGGAAACAACATGTCCAAGATAACGGACTGATGTCTGAAAGAAGACACATTTTTCCGGAGACAATTTCAACCCAAACTCTTTGAGACGAGTTAGCACTCTCAGGAGTCTTTCCTCATGCTCCTCAAGGGTTCTGGAGAATACAATTACATCGTCAAGGAAAACTAGGGCGTCTTTCAAATGCATATCCCCCATGCACCGTTCCATTAGTCTTTGGAATGTGCTGGGAGCGTTTGTCACCCCTTGAGGCATTCTGTTAAATTCCCAGAAACCGAGAGGACATACGAAAGCCGTCTTCGGTTTGTCTGCTTCTTCGACCTCAATCTGATAGTATCCTGACTTTAAGTCAAGAACAGAGAACCACTGGGACCCACTAAGGGCTGAGAATGTGTCCTCCAGCTTTGGAAGGTTGTAGGCGTCTTTTATAGTTTGAAGGTTTAAACGTCTATAATCGATACACAACCGGACTTGGCCATTCTTTTTCCGGACAACCACTATGGGTGATGCAAATGGCGACTCTGACTCCCTAATAACTCCAGCATCAAGAAGCTCTTTAATGTGTCTTCGGACAGCTTCAATGTCCTGTGGGTGGATGGGTCGGGCACGTAGTTTGAAGGGTGTTTCATCAGAGAGTCTTATGCGGTGTCGCACCTGGTCCGTCCGGCCAAAATCCAAATCGTGATACGCAAACACTTCAGGCATTTTGTTGAGCTGCTGAGTAATGCGTTGCTTCCATTCAAGTGGGACTGGGGAATCACCAAAATTAAAGTTTAAGGTAGGTTCTTGGGACGATGGGATTTCAGAGGAGCTCTGGGAGTTTGGTGACTGATTTGTAACCCTATGTTCTTTTAGTAGGATAGTTTGATGTGCACATATTTCTGCAATGGTGCACTTTGCAGGAATGACAATGTCATGGTCTGATTCATTTCTAAGGACAACTGGCAACTTATGGGGCCGTTTCTGAGGGAAGTCAACCAAACCAGCTTTTACTAATAAGCCGCCTGGCAAGGGGGAAGATGATGGGTATTCAATGACGACAGATTTCTCATCCTGTAAACCACTGACAAGGGCGACCCCTTCCACTACTACAGTTTCGCGGGCTGGAATGACTTGGGGAGTCTTGCCTTGCATCTTCACTAACCCCTGATGTTCGTTATTTGCCTGTTTTCGTCTTAGCTCAATAACCTTGAAAACTACTTTGTAACCATGTGAAAGGGGCTGGCGATTAGATGTATCAGCCTCTGAGAAAATATCAAACAGCACATCTAAGGTGTTGGTACCTATGAGCAGGAGAGACTGTGAAGTGTCAGGAACAACTAAGGCAAGCGTGTTTACATCTATAGGGGTTCCTATGAAATCTTTTGGAAAGGTAATGGTCATTTCTATATACCCAAAGTAAGGAACAAGCTGGCCATTTGCACCTTCCACTTCCAATAGGTCATGAAGCGGTTTAATCCTCTGTTCAGAGAGGTATTGTTTGTAAAATGACTCCGGTACAGTGGTAACTTGCGAGCCTGAGTCGAGAAGACAGTCGACCTCCTCACCTCCCACCGTCACTCGAGCTGTGCTCTTGACACCAATCAGCTGATTAGGGAGTCTAAACAATGTGTTGCGCTTTGAATATTGTAGACTATAACATGCTTGAGCTTTAACGTTGTGCGTTTGTCTAGTTAATCTTTTCCTTTTAACAGAAGTTTTGTTTTCAAAATTTACATCGGAGGGACATTGTTGACTCTCCTCAGCCCCTGTTTGTCCCACAACAGGAACTATTAGTCGTTTAAAGGAGTGTTTGAACAATTTTGTGCCTCCCACTGGTGCTGTCTTTCCTCTAGCTGCTTTTTCTTTTCTGCTACTAGACGAGGATTAGCAGATTCATTACAGGAGGGGGCAATATGCCCATCTTCACCGCAGTTAAAACAGTACCAGGGCTTGGGTTTGTATGTCTGTTTCTTTTTGGTCTGCCTCTGCATGCCTGTATATGTGTCGTCGGTCTTTGATGCTTTTCCCTGAGGCTTCCCAGCATGTCCCTTGTTGTGAGATCCTTTTGAGTTTTTCTGTGACATGAATGTAGTTAGTTGGCTTTGCAGACTTGCAACCTGCTTCTTCAGATCCTCAATTGTACTGGTGCTACAAACACTCTTCTCCTCGGGTTCACCAACATATGCACCATGAAACTGCACCTGAGCTTTTTGTTTTGTGATGCCAATATGTTTTTTCATGCGACTGGACTTTGCCTGCTGCCTGTCTTCTTCAGACCGAATCATTAACAGGAGGTCTGGGAACCGAGGTGGGCTGCTTCTCTTCTGTTCTAGTTGCAAGGTGCTGAGCAATGTGTTATCCCAACACCCCCTGCAGAATTGCTTAAGGAGATGTTTGTCGACTTCTTCGTACGCAACCCCTCCTCTTTTTATGGCTCGATTTAAAACTAGCTGGAGACGATGAAGGTAAGTGGAAGGTTTCTCACCTGAGTCTTGAAGGGTGTTCAGAAATTGAGCGAAAAGCTCCTCTCCATCTTCCACCATACCAAAGGCTGAGTCCAAGAGCTGTAGGTAAGCCGCAGGTGGTGATTCAGGCCGCATACCTTTAACTACATCTGCTGCGGGTGGGAGTAAGCTCTCAAGGATCTTTCTAGATATTTGCAGGGGAGACATACTAAGATCATTTTGAAGTAACTCAATGTGTGCTCTCCATGTGTCATAATCCGTTTCATGATTAGGTGTGGGAGTCCTGCCTGAGAAGGAACGGAGTCTCACGTGGGGCTGCATTTGCGGGATAGAGTCCTGTCTCCGTACAATATGCTCAACCACGACCTTCTGAACATCGGGTGGATTTACTTCACTTAGTGAAAGGGACGGTGCTCTTGTCGCATTAGCAGGGTTTACACGATCATTAACAACAATGTTACCAGCTGTAACATCAGAAAGTGAGGCATGAAGCTGTGGCTCTTCTCTAGTAGGTGGTGATAAGACGGTGGTCTCAACACGTGTGGGGGAGAAACCCTCAGTTGTGTTTTGCATGGCCTCAACGTCCTCCCCGATTTGAGACATAATTTCTTTCAGCACCTCACCATAGTCCTTGCCACTCATCTTAGCTAATTGTTTGAGCTCAGCTAAGTATGTCTTGGTAACATGGCTTCCAATCTTGGTAGCATATGTGCTACTGAGTGTCTTAACTTCATAGATAACAGCGGGGTCACCTTGTGCCGTGTGCGTGTACGGTAAGTGAGGTTCTAAACCTTCTATAGCTGAACCACTAGAAAACTCAACGATCAGGTTTTGGAAGAATTCAGACTGTGAGTCATCAATCAAAAGGACTCTATCAATTTTACCATACTGTTTAAGGAAGTCCATTAATTGTTCATCTTGTTCAGCTTCATCCTGAGTTATTCCACTGATAATAACTGCATTTGGAATTTTGACACCACACCTTTGTATAAAATCCATATTTGTCATTACCTCAATATTGATGCTCAATTCAAATGGCTCCTGGCTGGCTCGCCACTTCTGTAACCAACTTTAGCAATGTTAAAAGTGAACTACAGTAAAATTAGGACTATAATAATAATGAAACATGGACCAGAATCAGAAGGCACTAAATTCGACAAGAGCCATTGAATGAGCAACAACAAAGAGACAGACACAATAGAACAGTTGAGTAATAACTCTTGTATTGTTTACATATGATAAAGGTTATACAAAAATACAAAATAATCAGAAAAATAAAGTAGTAGTGTGCACACTAGAAAATAAAAGAATGTCCATTGGGCCCGTAAACTTAAGAATCAATAGTTCTGTACTGTAAAGTTTCTGCAGTTCCAAGGATGCTCGCAATGTAAGTGTAGTGTGTACTGTTGGACTTTCCAAGGGTCCTTCGTGTTCAAAAATTGGAGAGAGACGATCTCTAATAATAATGAGGTTTATTGATCAGATCTAAGAATACAGCGCTGGGTTGTCAGTCCACGACTTCCACACTGACCAACAACTCAGTAACAAAATCACACAGTATTTATAGTATGTATCGTCGGTCTATCTTCTAGGCAGGAAGGGATCATCCCCTGCTTCCATCAATGGCAGATCTGTTTGGCCTTCCACTTTCAATCTCTCGTGCGTCAGATGACTTCAGTTTCTGTAGGAAAACATATCAAAGATACAAAGAACACAACATAGAAGAACACTACCTCCTTTTCTACTTTTAATTAGGATACAACAGTAACTCTTAGTTTTTCTGGTATTTGGGAGTGTGTTTCACATCTCGTGCTTAACAACCTCCGCATGAGAGGCCTTGTACTGGTGGATGGGAGTAAGGTCAGATGACCCTTCTCCTGCAGCTGTTCTTGTTCTTATCACTTCTCCCTTTCTTGCACGTACACTTTTCCTGCCTTGCAAGCATATTGTTAACAAAAACACATTCCAAAGCAATCCTTTATATGGTTACTTATTCTTAATATACTTTAGTAAAACTTGTAAAAGAATATGATTATTTGAACGATTAATACAACTTCAATCAATAAAACATAAGAGTATAATATTGTATATAGAAAAGAGGATTAATACAGCATTGGTTAATAAAACATAAAATCATAAAGATGATTAATACCAACATTAATAAAACATGAAATCATAAAAGCTGTTAAATGGAACATAAAATTGTATCATTTTCCACAGGATCATCCCCTGCTTCCATCAATGGCAGATCTGTTTGGCCTTCCACTTTCAATCTCTCGTGCGTCAGATGACTTCAGTTTCTGTAGGAAAACATATCAAAGATACAAAGAACACAACATAGAAGAACACTACCTCCTTTTCTACTTTTAATTAGGATACAACAGTAACTCTTAGTTTTTCTGGTATTTGGGAGTGTGTTTCACATCTCGTGCTTAACAACCTCCGCATGAGAGGCCTTGTACTGGTGGATGGGAGTAAGGTCAGATGACCCTTCTCCTGCAGCTGTTCTTGTTCTTATCACTTCTCCCTTTCTTGCACGTACACTTTTCCTGCCTTGCAAGCATATTGTTAACAAAAACACATTCCAAAGCAATCCTTTATATGGTTACTTATTCTTAATATACTTTAGTAAAACTTGTAAAAGAATATGATTATTTGAACGATTAATACAACTTCAATCAATAAAACATAAGAGTATAATATTGTATATAGAAAAGAGGATTAATACAGCATTGGTTAATAAAACATAAAATCATAAAGATGATTAATACCAACATTAATAAAACATGAAATCATAAAAGCTGTTAAATGGAACATAAAATTGTATCATTTTCCACAGTACGCGTGTATGGGTGTATGGGTGTGTATACGTGGATATCTGCTCGGTGTTGGACTTCCTTCAGTGGACTTGGCTCGCCATCGATATCAGCAAGATGTTGGTTCCGGACCACATCCGTCCTCTAAAAAAAAAACCTGACCTACAGACCAGGTCAGAAAGATAACATTCAACACCTTTCAATCTCTGATGCATCATTCAGGATAGCAAATGTCAAATATAAACCTTAACATGTTTCTTTGACAAAATCTTCATTTTAACACAAATTTCAAATCTCTTTCGATTTCTTTTTTTCTTTAGTTGTACAACATTCAGTCTTAAGAATATCAGTTCTGAGAACATAACAATAAAGTGCTCACACATTTACCTGCTGTTCTAGCAAAATATCATAAATCATAACTGTGCAATAATAGAAAAGTATACATTTTGAGTTCAGGGTCAGAGGCATCACAGAAGCGTGCTTCATTTACTCAAACACTAAAGGCCTATTCATGAAAGAGAAATGCACTAAAAATTACCCTCTTATAACTCTAAACTCAAATAAGCAGCAATAATGTGGTAAACAATTCACATATTTCCAAACATTTTACTTTCAATGAATAAAACTTTCCCTTTAAGTCTGCTTTAGGAAACTATATTTTCCTATTTAACTAAAAACATACATCAGCATAAAATGATAATTCAGTTATAAAATAGGAACACTGCACCATTATTCACTTCAGAACACCTATTACATCAATATCACCATACTGAAAGTAAAGGGTTTATGGCAACCAAATTGCAGCAGCTTAATGACATATTTCTCACCGTTACTCCGTCTATCTCACTGTGAAACACGACGAGGCTTCACAAACGAAAGGCAAATGGGCAGCCAACGTAACTTCTCTCTCTCGTTCCGTTACACTTCTCCAGACCTTCTGTGAAATGAGCTCCGCCTATTTTTACTTTTCACAGGCAAAATACAGGGCTTTGCGGTTTTTGTCTGCTTGCTGGCACACAGCTACCCTCGTGTCTCTAACTCAGTTTGAGAAAGAACAAACCGGAAGAACAAACGTCCGCGCTTCGTCTTCGCGCCGAAAAACTAAGCGTGACCCGCGTAGCCTCTCATTGGCTGCTGAACATGCGTGACCCCACGTGGGACTACGTGGACTATAAGATGCATTAAATTGTAATAAGAGAATACAAAAATAAAACTGCCGATGTGAGCAAATAAGAATACAATGTTGAACTATTTTTTTTTCTTTTTGTGAAAACAATAAATTATAATGTTATTAATATGTCTTGTGTACCTGGCTACAATAGGTTTCATATGAGCACAATTCAGGCCCTCTAAAAAAAGTTACTTTACAACAATTTCAAATTATGTATTAAAATGAAGCTCAGTGGTATTTTTTTATCTCAAAACAACCAACGTTAAAATTAATCAAAAGTGCTTGCTAAAGGCAAAAAGTTTTGCACACTTTTGCTCATACAGAAGTTTAATATTTAGTGTAAGCTGTCTAAAACAAACTCCTAACCACAAGTATTAAACTGCAGTGGATGTCTCAAAGCAGGCGTCTTATTAAGGGAAGGTCTGAAATTAGTTTTCTTAGGGCAGACTTACAATTAGGCAGAAGTTTCAAACACATTTTCTCAGCAGAATATCGCAGAGACTTGGACCAACCGTAGACTGTAAAAAGGTTGGACAATACTGCCAAAATGTCAGAACATTTTTTTTTTGAAATGCATTTAGATTTTTTAGTTCGCATTCATTAACAATGAGGGTTTATGACCAGGGCCTATACGGAATTCAGAGCCCACGGAAATCTCGACGGATTTACTAGGAATGGATGTTAGCTCCGATAGTTGTATTTCACTTTGTGAAGCATCAAAACAACATGATGTTAGAGTATCACAAGAGTTTCTTTTGTCGTGGCATCACACACGGTTGGTTTCCACGGCAAATGGCTCATTCGGACCCCCTTGAGACTAAAGGTATATATATTGCTTTTTTTCTAGAATCAGTACCGAAATTAGCAAAACAAAATTTTAATTATCACCACAGTATTTTGCAGACTTTTTCAAAAATTCTGGTTGGAATAAAAGGCACAGATTCCGTCTGGCCCTGGGTATCACCAATACTGCCAGCGACAAGGGTGTTATCTCATTGCTTTGGCTTAACATTTCAGATGTGTGCAGCACACCAGAGACAAACAAAAACCACCTGGCAACCCTTAAAATGCTGTATCACCAAACAGAACATCTTAGAAGCACCTAAAAACATCCTAGTAACCCAGAAAATATTAACATCCTGGCACCAGATTTATTAGGCAATAACCACCCATGTTCTTCAAAATGTTACACTTTCTAATTTCTATGTGAAACACTGTACATTGCAGAAATACACAAAGAGCAGACATATGCTATTTGCATACACATTCAACCCTAGAGGTTTCCGAAGTTCAAACAGTACTTTCCAAAAAAAAGTCTACACATCATCCTAAAGGAGTTAAAGATTGCAAATTAAATTATGAAAAGAGTACGAGACAATGTCCAAATGTTCCAATGGGGCGCTGCAGAGTTATCAGGAATTATCAGGCTGTGAAAGTTACAGCCAACCACACAGATGCTGCCGGGAAAAGGTCGTCCTTCAAACCTGTGTGTGAATAAAAAAAGCAAATTGAGGGAGAATCCTCAGAGACACAAAATATCACGTACTGGCACTCTATAGAGTTAAGTAGCAGAAAATCAAAAGGGCACCAAATTGCTATAAAGAGCTAGACAAAACACTGGGTTGTAAAAGAAAAAAAATATACACACAAAAGTACAAAACACTAGGTTGTAAATTATGACGACTCAAAAGAAGCATATCTGAGGTTGCCAAAAATCTAATTCAGATGAAAAACTGGATGGTTGAAAACCATTTTTGGCTTCTTAGGTTGCAAACATTTTTTTTAAATAGGAACTTTATGATGACAAAGTGATTGTGAGCCCCAAAATGAACATTTTGTCATAATTTAATCACCCTTCTTGTCATGCGAAACCTGTATAATTTTTCCCCCTGCAAATACCAAAGAAGATATTGTGAAGAATGTCGGGAACTTGCACCTATTCCCAATAGCATAGTGAATGGGTGCCACTTATCAACATTCAATGACTTATCAACACTCTTACAAATATCTTCTTCTGTGTTCTTCAGAAGAAAGTCATACAACAAAAGGATGAGTAAATGATAACATAATTAATTTTTTGTCCCCATTAAATATCTTATGAAGACAATAGATTTTAGAACCCAGCTTTTGGAATTCTCAAGAAATTCACTCCATAATTTGAGGATAAGATCATTAGACATCATTAAAAAGATAACATCCGATGCAGATATATTCTTCTATCCCCAAAGCTGTACGACACAAGAAAATGTATTTCTCTCAGGCGCAATATCCCTCTACATTGCTGTCTCATTGTTTTGGCTCTGCTGCCTGCACAAAGCTGGACCCTGAGACCCTGACACCCCAAATGTCTTCATGCCAGGAGACATCCTCATGATCTATTCTGCAAAGTGAAATCACTCCATGTTTCACACCGTTTGGAAGATGATGAAATGGCTAGCTTGAGTTGTGACAGCAATTCGATTCACTCCAGTGCCTTGCAGACAGGATGGCATAAACGGAGAGGCCGCGATGGACAGGGCGATCGGTTTCATCTGAATGATGTTCGTCTGAGCTCACAGAAATCTGAGTGGCAGTAACACAAGATCTTGCAAATATCATGCAATTTCAGGTTTGATTACAGGATAAGCTACAAATGCATACAAAAGAAGCACTTTGGATGTAAAGAAACTTGATTTTAGAGGATGATTGCTCCCCTCTGAGATGTTGAAAATATACAAAGTGAAAATTGCTAATCCTGAAAAACATTAATGATGTATTGTAACAATTTCGAAACCCTCCATCAGGTGTTCCCAATGCACTGAGCTACAAACACCATGGACAACTGTGAGACGTGCTTATAATTGGTTTATGCGAGTTTAGATCTTCATGGTTTACATGCTATGAAACAGACAGCAATTCATATTGTTGCCGTGTTTCACAGAGTATTAGTCTTTTGGGAGTTTAGGTTTTCCAGCTTCTTTTGCACGTTTATAGGAAGAAAAATTGCTGCAGGGGTGCTACCCTGTTGGTTGGCTTTTGAATTGTAATTCACTTTTATCTTTTGGTTCAAAAGACTGGAAAATCTGCTGGAAACAGTTCTTTTCAGATACAACTTCACATGAACAAAATCAAATCGAGCATATTTAGAGCTTTTTGCACTTGCCATCAATGATCAGGTCACATATGGTAAAAGGATTTCATTACTTTATTTAAGGGTATACAGCATCATTATCCAACCACTGATATCAAAGATGAGTCGTGCCAGTCACGATTTCATCTTAATTCTTCACTGTGGAGCCTTTAAGATATTGAACATGTGATTTGTATCTATAGACCATTTACATGTTGAACATCTTCTTTTCTAATAGCAAATTGTAACTCTTTTTTATTTAGGAGCTTTGTTCAATTGCAACCACCTAATTTTTTTACTGTTTTCATACGTGAAAAAAATTTTACAATATAATTTTTTAATGAATTAAACATAGTGTTTGAATTCTGTGATATGTAAGTAAGGATATAAATAAATCTGATCAACTCAAAAATGTATATTAGAATTAACCAAAGATTTTGGTGCATATTGCAAATTACAAATGTATACGTTTGTAAGAAAAACACCTTTTTTCACTAGATAAACTTAAAAATATTTATAGATTTTAGATAAATCAACTGGTGGATTTTTAATCAATTACTTAAATTATTTTCACTGATTTATAAAAAAAAGATTTTATATTAATATAACCGTTTATAGTTATACCGTTTTTAGATGTTTACTAAGGCACATTCAAGGTTTTTAACAATGTATAAACCTAGAACACCTGGCAGCAGCACAGCAATACAATATTTTAGACAAGGTCATGATGTTATAATAATTCTATAAATTTATTATTATTTTATACTCAGTATTTCAAACACAAAAAAATGTTTATTATTGGTTTGCCTTACATTATTAAATGAGGATTCTGGAAAATCTGTCGACATCATTTTGTCACCTAACAACATATGCTTTATAGCCTTGAGATGTGAGGAAGTGAGAGAGGAATATTCTACATTCCTGTGGTGTTGAAAAGCTCATTAGATGCATGGCTTTGTTAGAGTAGATCTTTAAACACATCGCTTCAGCATCATGAGACTGTTATCTTTAAAACTCCCTCGCCTAGCCTGCGTCTGCTGAGCAACAAAATTAACATAGAAAATCAGGTCACAACAACATAATCTGTCAGTCGAGTTTCATTAAAATAACACAAGTCTTCCATCCATCCCCGAGAACTCTATATCAAATGATCAATAGAGACCGTAGGGAAGCTGTCTGTGTTACAGAAAGATGTAGATCATGGTGAATTATCATTTTCACATCCATTAATGTTTACAGTAACCTATGCAAAGATAAAAGAAAAAAAGTGGCCAGTGACCTATGACTACCATTAAAATAGTTTGAATGTAACACATTTGTTTAATTAAGTTAAATGAACAGATAAAGGAATTTTAAATTAGCCATCATACTTAAAAACATACATTTATTAACAACATCAAAAACTTTAACAACAGTAAAACGACTTTAACAACTTTAAACAATAGTATGTTCATAATGAAATCTAATTATTAATATATTATTTAGCTATCATGTGTCATTTTGCAAGACACATCATTAGACAACATTTTGCCAAAGATAGAGAAGTATAGAGTTTGAAAGCTTTGAGATTGGGCAAACGTTGTACTTTTTAGAAACTCAGAACTCAAATCTATAGCTCATAATTTGAAAAACAGTGATGTGAAATGCTTTACAGATTAGATTTACCCGGACTTTCTGAAACATGTATTAAATGTTAAATGTTATGAACACACACACACACACACACACACACACACACACACACACACACACACACACACACACACACACACACACACACACACACACACACACACACACACACACACACACACACACACACACACACACGCATTCAATGTCCTCATTTTACCATGCACTACTATGCAGAATGGAAGAATCATAAGACAGCAACTTTCTCCTTTGCACCTTTCATCATGCAAGCAATAGAAAAATATAAAGATGCTGCTGCATATACGTTCTAATTTACTTTGTGCTCCCTTATAAAAAAGTTAATTAATAAAGAATTAAATCACCTGCTTCATAGAGTGACCGCAGCTCTCATTAAGGGATGCTCAGAGGGAATCGGTTCATCAAAGGAGGCTCTTCACAGAGGGACAAGGGAGCACATCCACATCTCCAGACAAAAACAAATAGATCATTAGTGGTGTGTTTCTGTGCCGCCCGCCGCCCCCTGGCTGCTTGGTCTCATTGGACCATAATGTAAATCAAGGAAGGTCAACAGATGCATACAAAAACATTTCTCACTTTGACACAAGAAGCAACACGTTCTGGCGTTGCTCCAGACAGCGAGACCTCACCAAAACAGACTGTAAGATGCAAGCCCTGAGGGGACGGGGCTTTGATATATTTGCCCATATAACACACAGTGTTATGTTGAATTAATGGTACCTCAAAGGCAAGAAAATGCAAGGTACAGACGCTCCCGACAGTCGACTAATCACATGAGAGCGCTTCAAAAAATGCTTCATGTTTATTTCTTTTCTTTTCAATTTTTTTTCAAATATTCATTTCTTTTTTAGAAAGTGATTGCAATTCTAATATCAGTTAATATCAGATTTACATTTCAAAGCTTTAAATCTTTAATATTAAAAGTACAATATTAATAATGATAAAAAATTTTACCAAAATATCAATACACAAATCAATAAACATAACAATATTGTCAAGCAACTTTGAAACACACATCACTTCGTGTCTAACAGAGAACTTAATAATCCTTAGGGAGGGAACTTTAACACAATTTTCTGGGTTGAAACTACATTAAATAATTTTGAAAAATAATTTATGAAAAAGATGTCTTAAAGATTTAAAAGTTCAATAGCAGCTTAAGATAAAAAATCATTAACTATTTAAAAGCACTGTATTATAGTAAAAAAAGACACAACTGCAAAAATCTGTTTGATTTCTTAAAAAGCACGTCAAACAGTGGATGTGAGTCATCCGATGCCCCGTCCCCTTTGCACATTATACACAAATACGCTTGATGCATAAATAATATATCAGGATGAGTGTCATACAGTACATGCAACCACTAACAAAGGATTACAGTTATTTATGAGTGTGTTGTATGGCTGCATGGAGATTAGAAAGAATATATTAAAACCCTTATCTGTGATATTTTTAGGCATTATCACGTATGCTTGATAAAAATTCACAATATTACATTTTAATGACAAGGCTATACTTAATACTGCTCTTTGCAAAAGAGAGCAACTAAATACAGAACTCAGATTTATAGCTCAGTGTGACAGCAATTTCAAACAGAGAGAGGTCATGTGACCTGTCAAAATTCTTCAGGACTCATATATCCCGTGGCTATGGCTTATTTGTAGTATTTTTGTACGCATGTGATGGAAAGTTCATGAGGACATTATTTACATTTTTACATAAACTTGATTTATTGTCAAATTTGATTCACCGCCCCCATTTTTATTATGGGTTTTTAAAATCAATTCAAAGCAAAATCGACCCTATTTACCTCCTGAATACACACGTTCCTCTCCTTATTGTGCTCAATTGATTGGTGCATATTATTCTAAAGAGAAATATGTTTGTTTTTGTAATCTTTCCTTGATATGTTATAACATGCACTGCTTATGAAACCATTTATTTTGTATGGCGTCAGCTCCAAGTCACACAAGAATTTGTAAATTCTAAAGCTAATTACATATACTGGCTAAATTTTGATTATGTAAGAAAAGTAAAATAAGTAAATCCGATAAACTCAAATATCTCTATTAACTTCTGTTAAATACACATATATTAGGTTTAATTACATATATTTATTATTTTTCATTACATAAATGTAAAAATGTTAATACATTTCAGAGACATTAATTGTTGGATTTATTATCAATTATTTTAACATTTTCCCCAGACAAAATCCATTTACTAAGCCATGTGAAATATTTTTTAAGTGTATTTGACTTTCTTTTTTCAGAAGAAGAAGGTACTTTAAAGAATGTTGTTAACCATACCAAAGCTGTACCCTTTGACTTGCATTGTTTTTATGAATATTCAGGTCAATGGATACTGCTGTTTTTTAGTTGACAACAATTTTCAAATGATCTATTTTTTGTGTTCTGCAGAAAAAGAAAGCCAAACAGGTTTCAAATGAATTAAAAAATATATCTAAAATGATAAGTGAATGATACAAAAGCACCTTGTTTAATCCTCCCCATGAAACTATTTTGATCCAGAAAAAATGTTGGAACCATGAAAGTAGCTCGTACCTATGTTGTAAAGAATTTTATTTTTAAAGTACAACCCAAAAATATAAATGCTAGCCTCTGCAGTAAGCGCGCTCTGAACCGAATCAAAATGCCATCCGTGGGTTCCACAAATATGCATTCCCATTTGCAGAAATATGCACTGATAGAGCGTTTCACCTTTGGGGACCTCGGTAGATGCTCCCACCGGCAATCATTTCTGTGAGAAAACCGAAGCGATTGCTTCTACCTCACATCATCAAGGCCCTTGTGACCTTGACACTGTTCAACACTTTTCATCCCATTGTCCTGTTTTAAAGCTCAAAATATAGATATATGTGAAAACTGACTCATGAGTAGATAGATTCAGCCCTTTTGAACTGCTGTATGCTATGTGCTTGTACTCTGCTTTGCCTTCACTGACATCAAGTCTAAACAGTGGCTTTCTATATCAAAAGGAAACAGAGATGATTTCGGTTTACTTTATGTCCCAACTAATTCACAAAATACTTTTTGATCTTTGCTTAAGCCCTCTGTTCGAACAAACCTCAGACTACTAGAAATCTGCAACATGGACTTTCTTTCTTTTTAATCCATTCTCATATTTAATACTTTAAACGTTGCACTGGGATTTCAAGGCGAAAAATATCTACGTCCGCAAGTTAGAATCTTCGGAAGAATATTCAGCTCAAAGCATGTTTCAGTTCTCCGCCATGTAAAAAAGCACTTATGCCAGCAGCTCGACATCCCAGCGGGCGAGCGGTCAGGTATTTTCTTCATTGTTACCGCAGACCCTTAGAGCAGGGTGTGTTCATTAAACGAAATGCACCTCCGTCGGCATGCCTCATCAGTATCTCATTTGAGTCTCAGATCTTTGAAGTTGTTCTTCAGGCCTGCCCCCAATACCCAAGCAACTTCAAAAACTCGACCTCGGAAATGGATCGACGCGAGCGCTCTCCCCGCAGTGGTGTGTTTTTTGGGTTTTGCCCTAATTAACCTACTTCGATTGCATCGTGTGGCAACATTCGACAATAAAGTACCTTTCATATCCAGCCAGGGAAGAGCTCCATTTATCTGCAAGACATCATTATCGGCCTTAACCGAAGGAAATACTAATTAAAGACAGGGGTTGGATTTCGAGTTGTGAATAACTTATTCTTTGACTTTAAAATTATAATGCATGCATTTGAAGGTCATGTATTCGATTGCCGCTGTTTCATTTATTTGTCATTCCTTCATTTCTATTCTCAGATGACTCACTGCTTTAATTTGGTGCATTGTGTTCTTTGCTCCCCAGTACTTAATAAGCTGTCAGCCATAAAAAATATTGCAAAAGTATTTACCAGGGCTCGAACTCAGAGACATGATTTAGAAATGACTACGAGGGTGAAGTTGAAGGATGCGATTATTAGACACAAACGCTCTCATTACATCTAAAAATATTTGTTCACATTAACACATCGGAGACTTTCGGAGCATTCATTGCTTCTGTAATTATATTGTTTGATGATGTATAAGTGATAGATGGAAATTACTTTGTTTGTTTCGTTGTCTTATTAAGGCTTCCAGAATGAGCTATCGATCTTCTCAAAGCGAATGTTGGGAAGCAAAAAGTTTATGAGATTTTGTGAATTCTGATGTTCACGCGTTTGTCATATTCGGCTGGAGTCATGAAATATTCATTTAAATACATGGAACACAGAGAAAATATATGATGGCAAGGAAATACTCATTTTGAAAATTACAGGGGTTGGAAAATATATTGTGTGATTCATTTGCATATGGTATAGTGAGTTGACTTTGCTGAAATGTCCAGATTATTTTGTGTTGTTGGTGCTGGTTCACATCATGTGACGCTTATGTTGTGCTCGTGCCCCCATCAGTGCACTAAAGACAACTGGACTGTCTAACCTTGTACCAGGAAGCATGTTGTGCTTACATTCTGCTTTACATGTCTTACAAGCATTAGTGTAAAAAACAAGCGTTCGTTTAAGTCTTTATAGTTAATTCTTTATAGGACCTTGCAAATGTTTTACACTTCAATAAATAAATAGGCCTACATTAATGATGAGTTCTCATCATAGTTCATAATGATGCACATGCGTATTGTAAAAGCAAGCTGTGCAACATTCTTGTTTGAAAAAAGATAAGATGTGATCAGGCTTGTAATAAAACCCATGCAAAACAAGAAAAAGAATGCTGCTTGATCATCTTCAAAAGCATGGCTATGCTGTTTTACGAGCCAAATTTGCACTGGACCAGCAAACTTTGTTAAACTAAAATGGCAAACTTTATTCCTCTACACAAAAATAAAAATGTTTTACTACTAACCCCTTGTTTACGGACCCCTAATTTGTTCCACACTTATGTACAAATCTGTTTTGTAGAACGCAAAGAAGGATATTAGAAGAATGTTTGTAACTGAGATTTCTGAGGCCCTATTGATTGCCATAGTGGAGAAATCAAATGATGCAAAGGTTTCACAAAAGTGTTTAAATTTTATTTTCTGAAAATATCTTCTTTTGTGTTTGATAAACTTAAATTTCAGTAATTCATGACAGAACTTTTAATACAACTATCCATTAAAATATACAGCAATCAGATACACATATATGAATGTATGTTTTTATTCTGTGTTATTTTACACACACAAATCAATGTTTTATAAATATACAGGAGGATGGTGGTGGAATTAACTGCTGTAAGAATTTCAATCAATGAGACTTTCTTCATCAATCTGGACCTTTTCCAATAAGGACATTGCTGTTAAAAATTTGTATCCACCAGTTAAACTTATATGATGCTCTTAAGCTAAATTCTTGGATTAATATAACATTAAAGTGTTTATTCCATTCAGTTTAGTTTACACATTTTTTACTTACCTACTTGAATTCAGCCTCTACAGAAGCTTTAGAAAGAACTCTCTTTTGTTCTCATGAATACCTTTACATCAGTTCATAGCACAAGGTTTTTTTCTGACTTTGAAGAATAACACATCTGTTCGTAATACTGGAGTTTAAAGAACTGCACAGACGCGAGCATTTTACGATTCAATTTGCAACTGTCTTACTGGAGTTCAATGAATTAAGAATGCCAGATGTCTACAATTTCCTATTTTTAATTTTTCCGTACCTTTTATGTGCCTCGTTGGCTCTTCTCTGCTTTTTACCATCACCGCTGGCTCACTTTTTTCTTTCACAGAATGTCAGCAATGAAACTGAACAGGAGAACGCAAGGCATTCAGTTTCTCTTTTTCAATGAGATGTAGGCAGTCATCTTGAAAACTCTGTTTAAAAAGCAGTGTTTTGTAAATCCAGTGCACTTTTAGGTTTATATTGTAACTTTCAATATGATTATATAACAGTCCTTGGATATTGTGGTGGCATTAAATGTCAATGTTTTTTTAAATGCTCAAACATCTCATAAAGTGATGGAATTCATTGAGCGTATAGCTTTTTCTAATTGATAATGTGGCAATGGTTATGATTGATGACACCATTAAAATTATGCTTTCAATAATTTTTCATCGTGTATATCACATCACTCACAGAACTGATGCATTGACCGAGCTCTATCACATAGAAAATGTATTTCTAGTTTGATTGAAAGCCCTTTAGGATTATAGAGATTTCAAGCATATCAGAAAACAACAGATCCAGCTTTGGCTTCAGGCTCCTTTACTAGTTCAATAAACCAGCATCAATCCCCAAAATACATAACATCATCTTAATACCTTAGTGGAGTCCTATCCCCGGAAAATGATTTCAAAGCAAAACAAATCTATTTGATCAAATGCCCTATTGTTCTGTTTCATTTCAATAATGCCTTAGCTTAATCTCCATAAGACTATTATTCTTGTATTAAAGCTATCTGTTATCAAAGCAGATAAAAAGATTAAGAAAAAGCTCATATATGTTATATAACACTGATTATGTGGACTTCAAATGCCCTGCAGTTTTCCTGAAATAAGTTTTCAAAATAGCCTTTTATTAAATTAAATTAAATTAAATTAAATTAAATTAAATTAAATTAAATTAAATTAAATTAAATTAAATTAAATTAAATTAAATTAAATTAAATGTATATTTAATTTAAATTTATTAAATTAAATATATCACAGCTTTCAGCCATTCACACTGTAAAAATTAATGCGGCTTTGTAAATGTCAGAATAACATTTTCAAAAAAAATTACATAAATTTTTTAAAACAATATAGTAAAAATCTAGCAGTAAAAATCTTTAAAATCTTTTTATAAATATAATTAATCAAATGTATTTGTAACTTACACCAATAATTTGATGAATTCTAATAAACTTATTTGATTTAATTAGATTTACTTCATTTATTTGTTACATATGCACAACATTTTTGTGTTTTTACTTAGTCTAAAGCTTTTAAATGTACCCATTTTTTATTGGGAATTGTTAAAACTAATGTAAAAACCAAGTAAAACAGCAGTAGGCTGGGAAAACAACTTAAACATCAAAGGGATTTGTTAAGTATATTTGTCTTTCATGAGTAAAAAAATTAAATGATGGAAATGATGAAATAACATAACTTGTCAGAGAAGTATATACACAATGAGAGGATATAATATGAGATTGACCTTCTTCTGCTGTAAATATTCCTAAATTATTCAATAGCTACACGATTGATATTGAATGTAAGAGAAATGTACAGTACTGTATGTGTCTCAGCCATGTAGAATCTCCCCATGCGAATGTAAGTGTATCAAAAAGTAATCTGAGATTTTTTTCATTTGCATAAGCCTAAAACCTATCTGAAAGTTTTAGACAGAAACATCAGGAGAAAAAGAGTATTTTTAGAATCTGCACTATTTCTAGGTCACTAATCGAATAAGCACACATCTTTTGTACGAAAGGTCTGATTTACTTGCTTCAGTTGCTTGCTTCAGCACACAAGACGCTCTCTGGGACCGTTTCATGTCATGCTTGTAAAACATGGATCATCAGGTTTTGCACTGTAGAGTCAATTCCTGCAAAAGGTCAATGTCATTACATCAAAAGAGGGCTGTACCGAATAAACACAAATAAATTCTGCATTCATTTAAAACAAATAAATGTAAGTACTTTAATTAATTAAGAGGGCTACAATGTATTCAGACCCCAGATTTTATAAAGGCAGTGAATCTGTTTTTCACAGATGAAGAACAAACGCTCTTCATTTACACTCTAAAGCAATATAATATTACAAGAGAGCCATGAATATCCAGATATTATTTTATTCAACAGCACATGCCTTGATGTAGCTTGTATTATACCCTTAAGCTCAGTGAAAAGATGAGATCTTAAGAATTCAGGTTTTTATCACTATGCCCTGCCTGATCTGACAATCACAGAAGAACATGAAATGATCCTCGATAACGCCTTAGATGCTTCATGAGAAAAACCTCTTGAAATAATGTTCAATGACAAAAATAAGAGAAAAGCGCATAATGAGTAATACCAAACAGTTTTTTTTCTTTTTCACTGTACTTTATGATTGCTGTTCATAAATGATTCAGAATTGCTCATGGCTTGTATGGGTTTTTATACCTGCACAGGGAAATCTTGCCCTTCTGCTCAAACAAAACACTATGGGCATACAGGTTACAAAGAAGATTTATAAATCCCCATAATGCAGATGTACTCTTTGGGATGTACTGTTAATTTGAAACAGAAATGGTTATATATTATTTGTGGTGATTCTAAAAGTCGAAGAAATAGTATCTTCTGCACTGGCATAAGTCATCATTACCCAGAGAGACAGTTTGAACGTTTTCTCAAGAAACCTTTGTTCCTGACAATCCTTTTAAATTATAGACATAACACAAACCCTCCTTTTGTGTCTCATGCATTAAACAGCCACAAAAATGTACTTCAAGCATGTTATATTTTCATCGTAACACTGCCTGAAATGTTCAAAACGTTTTCTTGAAGAGCTTAAACCCGTCTTTGTTTTTCATCTCCAAGTGTCTTTCAAAAATAATTACATAGGTGTACCGGTGCTTTAGATTATCTTTTTCAAATTAAAAGGCATGTGAAGAATTTTAACAATTAGATTATAAGCAGTTGACCAATATTCAGTTTTTGGTTCACGTTGCTCTATAGTACGATATGTGTAAGCAATAAGAGAGTCTTAGGAACAAACATATACATTTTTTTTCATTTTTTAAAAGATTAAGGGGGAATATATGATGACATAATTTTTTATTTTAGGGTGAACCATCCCTTTACATCCCACATGTGCTTTGGTTATAAGAAAGGTTAGACTGCTGAATGGAGTGACTGACCAATCATACTCAAGGAACCCAATGTTACATGCAATACATTCCTTAAAGTGATAATTAAACGAAAAATGAAAATTTGCCATTTAACAACTCTATAACACAAAATAAGATATTTTGAAGAATATTGGTAACTAACATCTATTCTATTCTTTGTTGTGCAAGTATAGTTGTATCACATCCTTTACAGTACACACTAGTCATTGGATGCCGGACAGGTGGGGCCTTTCATTCAATGGAAGAAGTCATCCTACTGCACGACTAACCTGTGAGGTCTAATAACTACAAAGTTGACCTTTCTGATCCCAATCTCCCACCTGACCTTTTCTTTCCATTCACACTCCACCGACAGAGCAGCCCTCTCGACAATAACCACATCTTACAACTCCCAGATGCTTCGCTCTCTCCAGCGCCCTCATTTTGACTCCATTGTTCATTCCTTTGCTTGTTCTTTCTTTTTTTATCTCACTAACATGCAATTGTTCTCTGGCGTCATGCGTCTCAGTTTCTCTGTTTCTGTTCCCTCAAGACTCATTACTGTTTTGTGATTTTCTCCGTCTCACAGAGCCGCTGTTGTTCTGGACCTGTGGTCTCTCTCTGCTCATTGTTACTCTTCTACAGCCTTCTGGAACTGAGTCACAGGTCTTTTCTTCAGTCTGTTGTACCTGCAACATAACTACCAGAGAACTTCAAGAGGACAATGGAACATCAAAAAGATTGTAGACAATTTGATCCCTATTTTATCTTATAATCGTGTATTATTAAAATTAAATTAGAAAATTGTTTTGAAGCCCGCCCTGTGGTGAAAATCAAGTTCCCTTTCAGTAAGTCACCAAACGTTGTGTTTGACTAAGTGAGAACACAACTTCTTGTTCCCTCCTTCAGGGAACAGTTTTAATGTTGTTTGTATGCTTTGTGTCTTTTTATTCACTCTTCTCTTTGTTTCACTTTCAGTTTTTGGAGTGTCGGGAGTGGAGATGGGGCTATGTTATATATATATATATATATATATATATATATATATATATATATATATATATATATATATATATATATATATATATATATAAGGGCCAATTGTTGCATTCAAGGTTTTATTAAGGAAAATAATTTATTATGTACTCTTGTTTATCAAAGAATAATTTTAAGGGATACATTTTCACTTCAAGTTTTATGACCAGTTCCTATTGTTCTCAAAGCTTTTTAATTAATGCTGCACATTTAAGACTCCATTCGCATCCAACAGCTGCTCCATTCTTCAATATCAGCCTTTCTGAAAAAGCCTGCGACAGGAGCACAAAACAATCCGCACTATTAAGATCCAATTGCAACGTTCAGGGACCTTGTTAAAATTACACCTAAGCTGTTGAATTTCAAGCTGCTCGTCTTCGGCCGGTACAGTATGCTTTCGTACTGTAGTACATAAAACTCGTTCACTTCAAAAAGTCAAGAAAACGTTCTTTTCTTACTTTATGACCTCTACGAAAGCTCATCTTATTAACATTTACATTTTAATGGCTGTGCAGATGCTTTGTGTTTCTGGAACAATCTCAAATGAAAATCCTGTGTACTCAAATCCTTGAAGTGCAAGTGCACAGCCTGTGCTCAGGTATGCAGCCCCATGAGATTGGCAACATTTTCACGACTGGGCCAAGAGCAAAGGTGAGCAGGCTTTTGTTCGAGCTGCGAGGAAGAGATAGAACGACTGACAGCTCAGGCTAAAGGCTCGTGTCCCCGAACAGTCACAGCAGCTGTGAAAGCATTGTGATCCCTTAGATCCGCGCGGTACGGCCGGCCAATGTGTCTTTTTCTCTTATTCACATTTGACAGTTTTCTCTTTTTATGACATCTTTCCAGGTGGCACAGGACGTGACCAAATGTCCACGCAGACCTCGCTCGCTCCCCTGATAGACACTACGATTGTCCAGATTCAAATGACGGTGAAATGTAATACGGTGGTTGCCAAATTGCTACTTGAAAATGCCTTTTTCAATAGCGCTTGTGCTTGAATTTATTATAAAATGATGGATTTATAATAACAAGAGATTGCTTGGCACAGCTACAAACATATTGAGAAAACTGTATTTTGAGGGAAACAAATTGTACTCAGGGAATCTTTTAAGTGTTTTTCAAACTCCTGAGAGAACACCAATGTTGCCCTTAAATTGGTGCCGCAGCTACAAATAAAACTCTGGACACAAAAAGGTCCAACACTAAAGTATATAAGCGTACTAGCGTCTGTACCAACATCCATCTTCTCTTAAGCTCGGAGTCTGTACCCTTAACGGAAAAATTTAACAAGGAGAAGAAAACACAGTTAAGTTTCCGCACGATAACGGCACGTAACTCCATATCAATGTAATGTTTTCCCTTGGGCGAGTTTGTTCAACAAAAACAATATTTTATTGTTACTCGATTTCTCAGCGTCTGTATTTGACTTAGATACTGAAAAGGCTGTTAATCCTTCTGTGCCTTTGCTTGCTGAAGTTATTCTCCAATACAACAAACACGACTGCGTCTAAGGGAGCAGTTTTACATCTTCAACGCAGCAGTGGTTAGATTTGTATAGAGCTTGTGTGTCAATATTGATTTCTTTAAGCTAAAAGAATATCAATGCAGTACATCTTATAAAAGTATGTTTCAGTAAGGATATTACCCTTTTTCTATTGTTTCTTTTTAAATTGAATTTACATTGACTTATTTCAAGAGTCCATATTTTCCTTGAATGGAAAAAGGCACTCTACTTTGGTTTAAGTGCAAGGGATTTTTTTTGTAAGCATGACCATCTGCTGGGTTGTGTTAGTCACGAAGCAGATGACCTTGGTACAATCTGCATGAGAAACAACCCACACATATAGATGGCCTGAAGGTCAATCACCCCTTACACCGGTTTGAGGTTAGCTCTACATCAACTTTGATTGACTGGTGTGGAATGATTTACACCCTGAACAAAACCTACCAAAAAAGTCCGCCACCACCGCTTTATTCAAGACACTGATGGCACCAAGAATAGGTTTATGGGGAACATTTATTTATATTGGTCTTTTTTCTATTAAAACCATTGAATTTGTTAACCACCTAAATGTGCTGCACTTCTAAATAGAGACATAACTCTTATTAACCCCAGCGGTGAAAATAAAGTTTTCAATGTTGTTGATAAATATTTTATACCATTGTTTGCATGGCAAACGCTGAATGGGACACATGCGTTGGAACTAACACGGAGGAGAGAAAACTTTGAATAAACTCAGTATTTGGTTTCTATTGCACTCAAAAGGTACTCTTGTCCCTTCATAAAAACTCATTGAACCACTGTGATCAGATGGACATTTAAAAATGATCATTTAATAGGGATGCTCTGATCAATCGGACAGAGATCGTTATTGGGCGAGAATCACATTCTTTGACTCCATCAGTGCTTGCTTAACTTGAGTGATCTTATGAACCGATCTCATTTGATGGACGTGATGGACTTGGAATTGATGGAGGAAGTCATGGCAAAGTGGTTAGAGAGTTTGACTCCTAACCCTAGGGTTGCGGGTTCAGTGCCCGCCATTGATGCCAAAAATCCTGACTGGAGCATTCCCAGTATTTAGTACTTTTCAAGACATGTACAGAGCTTTTTACCATAATGTCTCTACGGAGGCCTGGAAAGATGTATGAGTAAAACATTACAGAATTTCGATTTTGGAGTGAACTATTCCCTCAAGGGATAAACTTCAACCACAGTGAGACTTTAAATAAAAAAAATTTAAACCAATTACTGCATATGACTGATAATTGAAGAAAGCATAGCGGATAAGAGTACAGAATAGATTTCTAAAATTTAAAAACAACTCTGAATGAGACCTTTAGAAGCTGCTTCATACAGTTAGAAGAAAACATTTTTGCAAATTCTAGTCAAAGGAGACTACATTGAAGATGATCAAATACAACATGTTTTATTTTATGTTTTTATTTATAACATAATACCTATCCATATATTTATTAATTTAAAATGTGGAAAATTGTATGAATATTACAAAACTTTTCAAAAATCTATTTAAGCTTTCCCATGTTAATATATTGAAAGTCTTCCTCATATCTACCCTTGAGCTGCCCTTGAAACCATGTCATCAAATTTTCCATTATTAAAAATAAAGATATTTGGCCACGAAAAGTCATTAAGTAAATATCAAGCCATTTCTGTGTCTAAAATGTCTTATTTAAACTCCCATCAACAGTTTTTGTAGAGCTTTATTAAATCCAAATAAAGAAAGATATCTTAGAGTCATGACTAATGACTAACTGCACGGCGAAGCCAAATCTCATTTTAATTTCTTAGTCAGTGTCAGAGATTCAGGAAGGTCTCTGACTCTCTGCTGAAAGACAAACAGGCCACAGAGAATCATTTCATACCTCTATGACAGATGGCAGTTTTTACAGCCCCATAAATGCTGCTTGTACAACTACAGTAACATCCAGGATTTTATTGAGGAGAAACCATCACAAATCATAGTCACCTCATGGACTTTAAATGTAGACAACATCATCTGACAGATTCGCACAATATCACATAACCTTTCAGAGGACGTTTTCTCAATAATTGCATTTTTAAATGAAAATTAACTGTGACAATGTAATAGAATTGGTTTATGAGGATTTGGTAGGATTCTGATAAATCCTTTTTTCACTGTCTCATGTTCATTCATGTTTTGCATATCACGTTAAGATGTCTATGGCTATTGATCATCAAAATGGCAGGCATGGTGTGGCAAATGTTTTTATCCAACCCATCTAAAGCAACTCAATGTAAAATGTCTTGCTCAAGGGTAAATAGCTTATGGGTCCCTATGAGGGTTCACACCTAAACCCTTTTAGCTGGGATGTGAGCAACAACCTTGCAGCTCAGAATTATACCAACCAAATTATAACAATTAGATTTGAAAGGGACAGTTCTTCTTATCTGTAAAACACAAAAAAAATGTTTTAGAGTCTACACAACCCTTTCCCAAGTCTTTTGAGGAAAAGTAGACTGATGTTACACATACCAGCGCTTTGAAGCCGTACATTCCCATTTGATAAACAGACACAAGTTACAGTCATTATTCACATGACATTTGGTTCCCACAATAAACTGCATCAACTTCACAACAGTCTATTTTCCTTTCTCAAGCCTTTTAGCATGTGTAGTAGTTCACTTGCAGTCCTTCTCTTGTGGGACTTCATCCTCTAGGGAAGCTCCTGCCACCTGCTTCAGGAGACCTAATGACACCAGCGATGTGACAGATGAAGGGCAAACATGTGCAATGGCCTACTTGTATGTTGCTGTGACTGATAGGTGCATCAATCATTGTGCCGGCAATGCTCAGAAGACACTAAAACTTTAAGAAAAGTAGGCCAAGGATTGGCATCGCGGTTGGCATTATATTTGGTTTATGTTTGAATTAAAGCCAAGGCTACATTAAACCCTAACCTATTGACCTCTTTATTTGTTCATAGATGACTCGGACTGGTTGACACATGTCTAAATCGTGGTCAAAAACAGTCAGAAGGTTCCTGTATATTTTGTTGGAATATAATATTGTATAACTGTGTACTTTTAAAAGTATTTTGAATTTGGGACTTCAATATGGCCTTAATGTTCAACTAAGGTGCCATAGTCATGACAACTAAGGTGCCGTTCACATTTTGTGTCTGTAACCTAGATGCGCCTTCAAATGTAATGTATGGGAACATAACAAATTTTATTAAACATGTTATATTTAGTTGCCGTTTGATTTTGACTTTGCAGAAATGTTTTCTTGTCATTTTATCAAGCCGCTTCTTAAGGTCTCACCCTGAGATTTTTAAATGAGTCTCCGTCAATTCTGCACTTTTTTTTGGCTATTCTTTTTCAATATTCAGTCAAAGTCATTCATTTAAAAAACATTTTTATTAAATAAAATGTGAGTTGTGTAATGACAAATGATTGCTAAATTATATTTTTGTCTATTAAACAAATTTCACACATTAAGGCAAAACCCTTCAAACTATTTTTTTAAATAATGATGTTTGACCAGTAGTGTACTGTTTTAAATTTTTGATGAATAAACAGTTGTTTATCGGTGGAAATAAAGTGTGTTTATTTTTTGTAGTTAAGTATTATAAAAAATGTAATTGACAGCAGTTGCAAGCGTGACAACGAGCTCGTTTCTTTAAATCTCTTTGTAAAGCCTACCTTTGCCAGAAGCCAAAAAATTTGAAACTAAGTAAAGTATGTTAAAATTCAACTCGCTTTCCTGACGACAAAAAAAAAAAAAAACACAAAAAAACAAAGACAACCAACACAAAACAAAGAAGCGAAAGAATTCATCAATAACAACAGCTTTGCTTCCCACACAATGTGCCTCACAATCTATTCTTCTCAAAACAGGCTCATGGCAGTTCTGATCTTATGTTGAGAAAGACTTTATGGGGGCTGATCTTTAATGAGATCCCCCTCCATCACCACTGATTTCATGTCAGTAGGTGCATCAGCAGTCTTCCAGTGACACGGAAGGCACACTAAGGCTTCGTTCCAAGTCAAATCTCATTTCATTCACGCTAAGTCCCTGTGTGATGATAACTCTGCAGCATATTTATGAGACCGAAGGTGGTCTACTTTTACAGCCACGGTGACACGGAGAAGCAGATGGCAGTGAAATTCAGATGACTGATGAGGCTTTATTAGTCAAAGACTTTGGGGCAGAAAAGCACATCTGTTTGATACAATGTTTTTGCAGTTTGTCACCTTTAGATAATAATAGCTTTTCATTTTATTTCATGTCAAGCTCATCGTGCCACAAGAAACTCCGCCCCTACCACGTCTTCTCGAAGATATGACACTCTCTGTAATTGTTTCCTCAAAATCTTTCTCCTCACTGATCTTTTGCAGTCATTTACATATGCCAAAGCATCTTGATGTTATAAGATAGGCTTGCGTTGCCTACTTTCCTGTGAGATGTAAGATATAAAGGGTCACAGGTATGTAGCTTATAATACAGAAAACTAAGTCAAAAGGGCCAACATGTTTTTTTTTAAGAAAATCAAACCAATAATGGAATACTCACCCACTCAATACTCAAGAATAAGTGAGCGAGTGAATTTGACAAGATGTTGATCATACCTTGTTATAAAACAGATTCTGTAATTTTTTTTAATAAAACATCTGTGAGTTTTTTGAACATCACACATCTATTTAAAAAGCGTATTCGTTTATTTTGCAGCCAGTATGTAACATTTCCGTTGATGTGAAGGTGAATATGGCCTTGTGCCTTTCAGCGGGCATGTGTCATGTTTTTCAGATCTACAAGCATGTAAGAGCTTCTCCTCAGAGGTACCGTGATGCATCTGTCAGCCTGAGGATTTCTCTGTAGACGTCTATGAGTAAGAATCATGCCGCACAGCTGATCCAGCACTCACTTCCTCACAGAAAAACAAGCATGTCATAAATATGTAAAATGGCAACATCTCTAAACTCTCATGCATACATTAGCAAAAGGACTAAAAATAATATAAATGGCTTTTTATATTTTATTTTGTATAAAATCATAATATTTTATATCGACAGTATTATTTAATGTTGTATTTATTAAGATACTTTTTTGCTTATATGTGCTTTTAACCAATATAAAAATGTTAAAAAAATTTAATTTAGTTGAGTATTGTAAAATAGTTACCCTCCAAATAAAAGAGCATTTCTTTATGTTGGTTTTAAATGCATATAGAGCAAAGGAATATGTGTGAAAACAACTCATTCACACTGTCTGATTGGAAAGAGATGTTGACATTTCTGTCTATCATTCGCTGTCTTCTCATAAACGGTTGATAATTAAATGTTTCCCACTGTGCTCTGCATCGAAAAGTCATTGATGGAATTTGCCCATGTGCAGTGATTTTCCGTCACTTTAGCAGTAAATTCCATACCAGGAAAGAACCACTGTTTATTACTCCGTTAAAGGGCAACATTCACTTGAAACGAAAGACGGAATGAAAATGAATGAAACATCCTGTTCCTGGATATATTATGCTGCTTCACCAAACAATTAATTCCAAACCTAGTCCTCTAGATGGATAAGGGGGGTAATAAAAGATCACAGATGAATTCCAACCATTAACAATACAATATAAACTATTCCAATGGGTTCCCAGTTTTGACTGAAATTGCTCCATTTAATTGTAGTGAGGTTTAGTATGTTAAATTATTATAACAACAAGCAAATGACATCCGGCAGGAGAGAAGATAACATAATATATATCGCAATAGACACCTGTACTCCTGCAGTAGAACTACGGGAACCAATGCACGGAGGTTGGCGGGACATGATTCTCGCAACCTGGAAATGTCTAAAAATAAAATCACATAATAAAATAAAATAAAACTTAATTAAGGTTTTATCTACAGCACAGAAGCAAGAAGAGCGACTAAATTGAAATAAAAATTATTTATAGGCGCATGATCGGAAGCAAATTCTCACACAGACTATAGGCCCACACTGAGGAACAATGTATAAAAAGTATGACACATGTGGAACGCAAAGTTCCACAGATATAACTTCACAATTAAAGAAAGAAATATTTAAGACTACAAGGCCAAACAAAGGAATATCTGATATTATGTATTTCCATAGTATGCGCCTTCAACAAATGCTGCAAAATATTCAAATACACCAGGCACAAGTCTGGAACTTCAGTTCAAATCTGTTGACTCTGTTTGTACCCCTAAGACCTTACGACACCGTCTCTGGCCAGAGTTCCCTTAAACTACCGCAGCCTCTAATTGAAACAGCAAATCCAACACTGTCACATTGTCATGAAATACGGTAGTGAAATACGGTTGCGCAGTGACAACTAACATCTGAACCAAAAACTATTGAAAACCTCTTTCCTATCATCCACAATACAGTTTGTAGATGCAAATGAGGACTTGCTAGGATTTTTGCTTCAAGTGCACCATTTGAGAGTATTTCAGTATTTACGGTCGCAGACTAGAGCAGAGACAAATTAATCTGAAGCCCTTAGCAATGATTGACACGCTATTCCACATTAAGAAGCATACATTTGTTTAGTTAACTGAGTTTATTTTTTATTTCTTTAGCTAATTTCTTAAAAAGTTCTTAAGTTAAATGTTTGGACATTCTGGAAAAAAGGCTATCGTACACTCTAGCAGGATTAGGCAAAATGCTTTTCTGTTTTATCACTTGAGAAATCCATGTGTATTGTTTTTTTTCCTTTTGTTTTTTGTTCCTATTTCTAACTGTTTGACTGTTTTAAAAGCTCCTTATTTGTGTGTGTGTTAGGGTTCATTGAATCATTTAATTTTTTAAATTTATATTCAAAAAGGAAGTGAGACACATTAAAGACGTATTAAAAATAAACTACTTCTACGTTTCCCTGCAGGCTTTTGGCAGGACAAAAATGCATCTGCCAATGTATCTGCCAGTATCAAAATTACACTTTTGGTTTTAAAAGTCTTCAAGGTAGGCCTAGAGCAAACCCAAATCATCTTGTGAGAATAAAGAATTTTCAAAGATCTCTACAAACTGGTTGAAAATATGCTTTCCTGAAAAATAAATGTAACATATGTCATCGCTTTTGTAGGGGATAGATAAAAATTCAAAAGATGCCAAACCTTAAAGCACAGAATATCCTAGACAAAGTGTCCTGGACAATAAATAATTGATAAATAATTCAGTGAGAAGAATTACAACACTGAACAAATGCATAGCGCAGCACATCTTAGTTCACACCAAAATTGAGTTGCATTTATAGGGATCTAAACTAGCCTGCTCAGATTTATTTTTGTACAGTCCCAGACACTAAGTATGCACAGGAGAATATTTCAAATGTCCCGGAGGATTTCCAGAAGCAGAACACGGTATCTCGGGTTGCTCAGGCTTAGACTGAGGAAAATGTTTTATCCAGGATGGGAGATTATCAAGCCAGATTACTGTGATTGTCTCTGCTCCTAACAATAGTCTGGGGACAGAGATAAGACCCCGCCAAATCGTCAATAACACAAAAAGATGACGGATGAAATGCAATATGATCTACTGTTTATATCCTTGTGTTTGCTCCTAAAAGCAATATTGCAATATTCCACTGTTACTGCTTAAAGAATGCAAGAGATATTTCAATTAAACTAACATAATTGCGGAAACTCATTTTCAAAAGATTAAAAAGCCTGAACTTGATGAAATTGGACGATTGAGCTTTTCCGACAATAGTTCTCTGAAATACCTTGTGTAGCCAACCTGGATTTGTTTGCTCACTACAAGTTTAATGTTTCATTCGACCGATAAACTATTATCACAGTGACTACAGATTGTTTTCAATTTTCAATTTGCAAATGCGGCTTGCCATTATCAGCATTCCTGCACAGTTTTAAATGACTGTTTAACACAAAAGGAAACAGTTGTTCCAAACAAAAAATGTTTCATTTAGAACAAAATACACGTAGACCTTAGATTCAAAGACCATTAACAAACGGATCAATAATTTAAAAAAAGACTCTCGAAACTTAGTACACATAACAAGCAGAAAAGACAATGACAACAATGACTACTTTAATGAAATTTTCCATTTCATTTCAGTGTGAAAATCATGTTTGGAATTTACAATCTCTAAAATAGTTAGGCCAATGTTGGCTGCGGTGACCTGTTTGCATGTGTGACCCTGTCTGTTAAATCCAGACTAAGGTCTGTAATAATGATCGTAATAGGGCAAACATAATTAATATGTGTACATATTACTATAATTGACATATACTATTCAATATCTCAAGATAGAAATTGTTTTCTTAAAATTAGATTTTTTCAAAAATACAGAAAGAATACAGAAAGATGATTTCCATCTTTGCAATAACAAATAAACACGTATCAAGGTTATATTTTCATAGAATGTTCTTTAAATTGTTACTTTAGTATTTTATTAAGAAGTCAGAAAAATATAAAAAATTACTCTCTATCATCGCAAACCTCTAAGGGTTTCTTCCTTCTGTAGAAACAAAAAAGAAATTTTGAATATGTTAAATGATAAGAAAATTAATAAAAAAAATTCATTCTCTAGTTGTTTCAAACCTCTATAAATGCATTTGTTTGGTCCAACGCAGAAGATATTTGGACAAATGCTTGTAACAATAACAATGTATGGACCCCATTAACTACCATGGGGGTAAAAATAACAATTAGATTAAAAAACTTGGCTGTCCTACATTCTTCAAGATATCTTACAATTGCAACATTACTACTATGTTCTAAAGGTTATCAATGGCATCCAAAAACTGTTACCTTTCCCTGTGTTTTCAATACTAAGAAATGTGTACAGATTAGGAAAATCTCAAATATGACTTCATGATCGCAGAATGTTTTAGAGAAAATTAAAAAAAAATTTAACGTTCCCCCTAAGCTGTTATTCACAGGCTAGGGCACATATAGATTTACCAAAAAAATGATTGGCTGACTTTGCAGTTTTAAGTCAAAGCAACATAACTGCTTATGAGCACAACAATTGTTTGTTGGGCTTTTTCCACCACAATCATCATAAAACCTCAAATGAATGCTTCAGTCTACAGCGTGCAATACATCACTTGTGTTGTGTAGCACCAAGAAGCACAATGAGGAACTTACATGTGTAGCCCCAGGGGGAACTGCATGATTTTACCTTTCATCTTGTTGTCAAATATTCTAATTAATTTGACAGTGTTCTTGCTTTTGTCTTCCTTATAAATTAAAGATCTGTCTTGGTTTTTCCATCCTTAATTTTTTTTTCTTGTCTCCCACTCTGAAATATCAAGTTTCACAGAAGTTTTACATCACTGGCATATTGCATTTACTGCTCCTTTGGCAGAGCCATTTTTATGAGAGCCTTACAATATTTCTTCTCTTCTTTTGTAATAAGTAATAATTAACCGACGGGAATGGAGCCTTGGACAAAAGATAATAACCGAAAGGATTTTTTCCATCTCTAATCATTTATCATTGTATGCTATGACAAAAGCTTGTGATTGCACGTTTGTTAGTTTTCTGTTGAATTCCGTTCATTTCTCTCAAAAGAGTAAACACAAACTTTATGGTGCTTTTATTTTCACGATTACATTTGGTAAAGCTAGTGGGGCCAGAAATTACCCACTTCAGTGTTAATACTAAAGACAGGTCACTCCGTGAGTTTTCATTTAACGCTTTCAAAACATGGTCAACCACAGATCGCATAAATAATCATGTTTACTGTCACTCTCACAGTCCGGCATAGTGTTATTGAGAAGTTTTCAGCATTACACCGTCATCCTATTTGCTTGATTTAACGCTAGGCTCCGGGCCAGGCCATTGAAGGGAGTTTTAAAGAGAATGAAAGTGAGGTTTTTATCGCTTCACCTGAGCGATGGGGGCTGCATGATAAAGAACCAAAGGCGATTTGTTTTCTGTTCCGTCCTATTCTCTTGCTCTGGATTTCAGTATACATCAAATGTGCCGGTCTTTCTGCATCATTATGACATCGAGGTAATTAGCTCTGGCGAGGTTTAAATGATCCGCTTCATCTTTTTTTCACGAGTACAACAGAGAAGTTGAGCGGTGGGTTCTAATGATCTAAAGTGATTAAACAGAAATCATTCAAAACAATCGACTTTCATTAGTGTCAAAAAGAATGAAGATACGTCAGCCTATTAATACGACTAGTATGATAAAACCTGCGATTTGCTGATGCTGCTTATAGTTCTGCAAAGTTTTTTGATCTCTCTGTCATGGTGATACCTTAGGGAACAAATCGCTCATTAATATAACCATGCTTCGACTTGTCCTTCAAATCCACAGGCCTCTATCAAGTGAGAACATGTCTGCAATTAATGGAACCGACAGCTGTTATGCCACGTACGTGATTAGAAACTTTCGTCAATGACTCTACCGGTAGGCTGCTTGCTTTAATCCAACTTATTGTTAGATGTGTTTTCTGAGCACCACAACGGTAGATCGTATGGTCGACAGTTCTGTAATCTATATCCTGCAGTGACTAAACTGTTTCCGGCACAGTGTGGTATTAAGACCAGTCACCTCATATCTACTATTCAGAGAGACCCACCTGCTGAGAACCGATCTATGAGTTTCTGAATAAGCTTAGTTGGATTTTCAGTGCTGCTAGGAGGTTTTTTAAGCTTTTATATGTTCTCGGCAGTTTCACTGAAATGTTATTAATTGATTTGGTGGCAGCCCTGAATATGTGGGCCATGAACACTTGAGCACCCCTGAGCAACATGGAGACAATCCAATTGAAAAACACAAAAGCATTCAGAGATGTTTGTGGTGGATGGTTTTAGAGCATGGAAGAATTTTTTACAGTGAGAGGATGTAGGACTGATGAACAGGGTTGCCAGATCTAAAAATATGTGTTATTGAAATGTCTCATTGTTGGGCGCTTGAACATCTGAGTTTGCTCGCTTCATTCACCCGTCTAATTCGCTCCATTCGCGCATTCAATTTTCTTCGAAACAGACACGATATTAGGGGAAGAGGCTTCTGCCATGCAAACACATCAGCTTGTCAGTGGGATGAAGTTACATTATTGTAAAAAAGTGCAATTAAGCTCAATCTTCCAGCTTTAGGGATAGTCTTATGTGTGTATATAGCTTAAATTTAGTAAAGAGCGCTTTTTTACTTACAAGGTTGTCCAACCCTTTACTAACTTTCTTCCAAGCAAGATCCCTTTTATTCCTATCTCTGTGTAAGTACGATGTGCAGGTACACATCTCCGTGCTTCCACACACAGCCCCGCTGATTTTCACCAACATTATTTAGCTACAGCAAGCTTTTGATTGGTTAAAATGGCGCAAATTTCTAATAATTCACGTCAAATGCACCTGGTCAGACACAAAACGCAAATTGTTTATGGTACAAAACGTAACAATTTGGTTACTTATTTTATATTATTTACAGTGTGAGTTTCTTATCTACATTTCTAGCTTTTGCAAAGTATGCAATGATTATTATTCTGGTGAACACTGAACTCAAGATACTGCATAAATGATTTGCATATATTAATCTTAACTCTATTCTATCATTTAGCATTGATGAGTGTCCATTACCGTGCCTCGTCCATAGTTTGGAAACTGCTCATTCTAGGGTCCGCTAGCTAACCTCTCCACCCATACTTAAATCTACTTCCATTAAAAACGCATTAGTGGTGCAAAATCCTACACAGTCCAACATCAAATGAGGCTCAATGGATCCTCTGTCATGTATTTTAAACCGTACCAACAATGATAAATCAACGAATGCACAAAAAATGTCTTTTGGGTTTGTAAGGACATTGCATGCAAATAGAGGGGAATCAAAGCTGCAGATGTCAATTTGCTAAATGCGGCTGATCGGAATACCATTGAAATACAAATGGGATATGGTAATCTCAAGGTAAAAAGGAGCATTCAGTGCTTAGATCAAGTGAAGTTGAAGTGTTCAGAAATGTTTTAGAGTAAAGTAATGTTCAATATTAACATACCATTTTGCCATAAGGACATAAGATTGTTTGATGTAAGTGTGATGTCACTGTAACCTAAGTTTTATAATTAAAGGGATATATATATATATATATATATATATATATATATATATATATATATTATATTTTGTAATGTATTTCTCCCTAGTTAGTCTAATTTTACATTTCTTTGTTTGGTTGAACACAGAGAAAGATATTTGGACAAATGGTTTTAACCAAACAGCTCTTAGACCCCGTTTACACCCATAGGAGGAAAATTCAAAGGCTTTTTGCTGTCCTACATTCTTCACAATAGCGTATTTTGTGTTCCACAGAACAAACAAATATACACTATTTTTAAAGTTTTAAAGAACTAAGTAAAGTATTGAGTTTCTGCTATTGTAGTCAGTGGGATCAGTAACTGATTGGTTACAAGTACTCTTTTAAATATCTTTCTCTGTATTCATCAGACAAAGAATTTTTAACTATGGTTTTAAAACAAGTCAAAAGCAAGGTAATGTTGATAAATGTTGATAAAAATGTTGGGGGTAGAACTATTCCTATGAAGGTACAAAAATAACATATGGAATTTCTTTAGCAGCCAGTCGATGAATTGCAGACAAGACACATTGCAAATAAAATGATCAATCAAACATGCAACATTGACCATTAAATTAAAAATAACAACAGAACCATATAAGTTCTTAAAACATACAGCCAGTATTCTTTTTGTATAAGTTTATCTGACAGCTCGTATGCTTTCTTGAGTTATAGAGTATGATGCTGTAATACCATTTTGATTCTTTCAATAAAGCACATGATTAAAATGGTAAAAGCAGAATCCTGTAGGTAAAAAGAGCCTAGAATCAAAATAAAGGCCCTGTAAGAATCCCAATGGGCAAGTGAAATATTGGTTTCAACAGTACATGCTGTGAGCAGTAAAGTAGATAGAGATAGAGATGCAGTCATGCTTGACCCAGCAAAGGTTAATCACAACTCATGCAACTACACAGGTTGTAATTAAAGATCCGGCACTTGGTTGAATGTCAGCGTGAACATTCTATACCTGAAGAGAACACCACCATTACCAGCACGCAGACACCAAATTATTTTTTAAATTCCTCAAAATCATGATGGTAGTCATACACCTTAATCTTGCAAAAGTATAACCCACTTCCAAGAGGGGAAAAAAGAGCAGAAACAATTTCATCCAGGAATGGTAGAAGAGAGAATTTAAGATCCTTTTCACTGACATTGAGTTGTAAATCATTCTCATGTTACATATTAACCTCTATTTCGACATAACTGCATTTACATGAAACTGTTATCTTCACATAACAGATAGAGCTGTCCTATGGGAAAGTCAGCGGACGTTCTACAACCTGGTCAGAGCTGATATGATGAAAAATATGATTGTCTGCATTGAATGCTTAATATTGCAGCATATGAATGAATTTCAACCAGTTGTAAAGTTTCATCATGGGCGAGATATATCATGGGATTAGAATACTCAATATGTTGGATATCAAAAATTTATTTTTTCTCCCAAGTTTTTTAGTTCTAAATATATCACTTCTAAAGTTAAAGAAACACTGTAATGATAAAATACCATAAAACAATATGATACGATTTATAAATTATGATGTGTATATTTTAATGTAGAAAACATTTGGGAAAATTGAGTGAACTAGTTTGCATCCCTGTATTTAGCTATACTCCATAATATTGTTTCTCAATTATTTCACATTGACATACATATTTATTTTATGTATCTATAGTTGTTTGATGAATTTAAATTGTCTCTAAATAATAAGAACTTAAGTCTACCAGGAGTAGTTGATAAGTGCAATCACAATAACAAGGGTCTGAGTAAAAGAATAAATTATGTATAGTTTTTTGTAAAAGCATTTGCAAGCATGCAATTTAGTACAAGGGCAGCCCTGGCATCATAGAAATCACACAGAGGCCTACTACTGCATTTAGTCTTTCAAGTTACAAGAGGGTGAGTCCAGATATAAATTTATCATGTCAAGAACCTAATTTTCTCTTTTATAGAGAATTTATCTTACATCTTCCATCTATAATGTGCATAACAAAAAAATGCTGAAAATATAAAATACTAGAATTTGAACAAATACACAGCCTTTTGTATTTTTCGTTTGTAATTTAATGTTTTTTTGAGTAACAATTAAAAAAGGTTCCATTGTGTCCTTCATGTAGTGATGTTGTGGAGAATCTTCAAAATGCAAGATCTCTCCGTTATGTAACGGGTGGATCTTTGTAATATGCAGAGAATCGACATCCCAGCCAGTGCACAAAAACATATCATTAAATAATAACCCAGGCAAGGCTTGCTAGGTTTTCTACAGCTGAGACTTGGTCCTATAGTCAATGTTTACATCTACAGTATACATTGACATTCAAAAGCATATACCCACCTTGAGAAACATTTACTGTTTAACAACTAACCCAGACTTATTTTACATTCAGGCACAGCATTCAAGTGCACTATATTAAGCTTGACTGATGAGTATGACCATAGACTGAATAAACACTCTGAACTCTGATATGGAGCTATTTATATTGTCAGATTAACTAATCCTTTATATTTTGCAATTAATGCATGTAGCGCTTGTCCATATTTAACCTAATATGCCATGACGAAAGACACCCTAAAAGATGTCTTTAGATTGGGTGTGAATGCTTGCTATATTACATTTTCCACACATAATGTTTTTTTGTAAAGGAATTACAATGGAGCTCCTCACTTCCAAACCATCCAGCAGAGGGTGAAGTATGAGGCTCAGTGTAAGTTCAAGGGAGCCTCACCATCGATATGTCATGTGCAGCAGTCCGCCACCCAATTTTGTCGAAATCCCCTGTATTGCACATGGATAATTCCATTTCAAGGTATTACTTTTTAAAACATCATTTTTCCCCAGACTTTGAAGGGAACGGGGTCTGAGTAAGCAAATCGATACTGTATCCCAGCGTGTTGTCTGCCATTTAATTTGCTCTGCAGATGAAAGTAATCAAAGAATCTGGAGAAGACTATTCAAGGCGTAAACAACCAAATCCATTCTCATTTACATACCCCACAGTACTGTACCAGATAAATATTACATACTGCAAATACACCTAAAATAGAAGACTCCACAAGACATAATATTCTTTCAATATAGGCAAATATTTATAAATGCAGTTGCAAATTTGTACAGATAGCTGTTTTCAAACAAACCCATTCTGGGTTATTATGAGTGCTCTTTCGTCTCTGGGCCTGTAAGAAAATGTTCCAGGTAAGTCCTTCACTGTTAAAATGTGACTTAAGACCGAAGTATACAAAGTAAACAGTGAAATCAATATGTTAAGTAAATATTGTAGCTCAAAATTAAGTAATGGGCAAAACTAAACTTTTTAAGTAAAATCTGTTTATTTTAACGAGCAGTATTTGCCATTGCTAGACATCCTTTTTATAGTGTACATACACATCTTTTAAATCTGTAAATAAGGTCCATAATCTATTCTGTATAATAATTGTACATATTTCACATATATTCTGTACTTACTACTTAGTGCACTTCTGGTTAGATACTTACCTCATTTCATTGCCTTGTACTTGACATATGCAATGACAATAAAGTTGAATCTAATCTAAAGGCCGATAAAGAAATTGTTTATATCCGTAGCACTTTCAGAGATACGGACACAGAGTTAATCTCTTGAAGAGTACATGCAGAACTTGAGGGAACCAACGGCTCACCTGGTCAGAAAGCTATGTGATGTCTTTAGTCCTACTGGCATGAGCAAAAGTTTTCTCCTCTTACACTACGTGTCCGTTGGCATGCAAGAAATCCATTCTGTGGCACTTCCAGATGTGTAAAGCTGTAGGCTGTGTGTCTGTCAATCCCCCGTATGAGCCTCTTGCTCAGCTTTATTAGAGAATGATTTGAATGTGCCAAGATTATGTTTCGACAACACCAAGAAAAATGGCGACCATCAGCTCCTTACATGACCTAAATCAGATCCATCAATGTTTTATAAAATATGATTACATTTAAATCTTAAACGTCTCATTATGAGACATAAGATGATAAAGGAGAAAATCCAACACAAATGGTGACATTATGAAATAGCTTTGAAATATATGAAGAGCTATATAGAATTATATTTACAGTAACTTACGAAAAAAATAATTCAACAAAAAAACAAATCTTACCCATAGTTCTCAAATCCCTTTTCAGAGGCACTTTTATATTGCCATGACCTGTGTCATTTATCTGAGAATCTGTGCGTGTGTGTAATGTAGTATTGTGTTACACAGAATCCAAAACTTGTTCATCCTGTTATATTGATAATTTGTTTCATTTGATTAAAACTCACACTGCACATGGATCTGATACTTTCCTGGTTTTCCCATAACCAGACTGGACTTAAACCAAGTAAGACCAGCTAACAGTTTATAGAGTCAATAAAGTACAAGTTTTAAACAGCTCAAATAAAAAAAACTTTGCATGAACTCAATATTTTGCAAAAAATATAATTTATTTCGATAAAGTATGCATACAAGTTAAATTCAATCTTATACAGAAAATAAATGTTACCAGACAACTATCACGAGTTGATATAGAAACACATGAAGTAAACATACCACAGTTAAACTGAGCAAAATAATGTTCATTATAAAGGAGTAATAATGTGATTATATAGATTACCATACTTGTAGAGTTCCACCGTTTGGGATGATGATCCTGTTCATACCTCATCTGGAGTAGTCTTCAGAAGAGTCTGGATCTAAATCACAGAATTTACTCAAGAAAAAACAGATGATGAGTAATGATCATAGAAACTTCTCATAACATTTTATTTGTGATATATAACATAAATGCATTTAATCTGGAAAAGGATGCCAAACAAGTGTCAGATCTGAAAACTGTAAAATGTCAATTCTGTTTAGCTTTAAGGATGGTGGTGTTATTGTAAAGACTTTTTGTTAAGTAACACTGCAGAAGAGTAGTGCAGTAAACTAAATCAACTAAACTGTTTTAATGAAATAAACTGTGAAAAATGTGTAGAGTTGAAAAAGTCAAGAATAACAAAGACGACACGTTAGGTTAAGACTGGGTAAAATAACATATTCTTTCATTTTAATACATTTTCTACTAATTGAGGAAATCTCCTCCTGACGATGTCAGCATCACTCGATCCAGGGCCGGTTAAATGAAAGTCTCAAAATAAAACTATTAAGTAATACTGCACACTGCTAGGGCTGGGCGATATATCGATATATATATTTTTATCGATATATCTCTAGACGCCATATGGAATTAGACCATATTGCATATATCGATATAGTTCAAATTTGCGCTGCTCCCCGCGCCACCGCCCCTCCTCTTCAATGGAGGGGGGGGGGGGCAGGCACAGAGCCCCTCATCAACAAACATGGAGGAAGCAACTACGTCTGCGGAGGGTTTTCAGCTGTAGTGGCACTATGGTGACCTGTCAATCTTTAAACGGAGGATACGATTGTCTGTCTTCTAATGTCTACCTCATGGCAGCTTAACTGTTTATCAAAGTAAGAAAAGAGGGGGAAAATGTTTATTGAGTTGATGATCTGTTTCTTGTGCAAATATTGAGACTTTTCAGATAAGAAATTTAGTTAACAAAAAGGAAAAGGTATCTCAAGCTGAGGTTTAAAAAAAAATTCTTAAACTGAGCATTTTATTTTGTTCTTTCTTGTTCTTTCAGTTACTAAGGTTTGTCATATTCTTTTTTAAGTTTTATTTGCATCTGTGGATTTGTTAGAAAGGAGAATAAAATCTGTTATTGGATTTTAATAAACCATTTATAGTTGTAAAACTAAAAATGTTTGATATTGTACTTCTCATTTAAATATATTTATTTTTGGAAAAAGATTTTATTTTATAGGCTAGTAAGATATTTTTTTATTTAAATGTGCACCTTATGGAGCTTTGATTTCAAAACAGGTACTCCTGTCCTATTGTTGTACAGTATTTTTTTTTTCACATTTTATTGTTATTTGAACAGCTGAGCATTTAATTATGAACCAGGTGAAGAAACCTGTTTACTATTTATTCACTTGATTTTGCAAATGTTCAATGAAATGGCCGGTTTCAATAAAAATACTTGTGATGTCACATTTGGCTTTGACTGAACATTTGCTCTCACTTTGCGGAAAAATATTGGGATATATATCGTATATCGATATTCAGCCTAAATATACTTTTGTCCACATCGGCCAGCCCTACACACTGCTGAAACAAAGAGATGGATACCTAACAGTACCTTAAACCCAGGCATGGTCCAAGATCTTACCCAGACGCATCCTGAATCTTGGATTGCTCTGCATGCAGTCTTGAATCATTAAGCAGCATTCTATAAAAACAAAATGAACATTTGTTATTTGAATGTTACTTTACGTTTGATGCTGTGCTTTTATGACCCGTTTTATAATATTGGTAATATACTGATGAAGATGTCACCTTTGGTCAAGTCATTTTTTCTCCATCTCCTCTTATTGATCAGTTTCAGGTCGTCATCGTCGGGATATTTCCCATTTACCATGGTGAACAACACTACACCCAATGAGTATACCGTCGCTGGCCGGGCATGGTACCTGCTCAGTTCAAAGAATTCAGGGCAGAAGTATTCCTCCGTTCCTAGATCATACGAAGAACATGAAAAGTGTCAAAAAATGGAATTTTGTATTTTTAAAGACGTTCAAAAACCCTGCTCAAAGAGGAAAAGTGATAAAACATACCCATAAAATCCGTGTAGGCCGATCTTTTAAGTAATTCGCCGCATCCAAAATCGATAATCTTGACTTGCAACGTTTCAGGGTTTATCAGGAGGTTTTCCAATTTGATGTCCCTATGGAAAACCCCCCGTGCGCAGCAGATCTGAGCAGCTTCGGTCGCTTGCCTGAAGACTGTCTTTGCCAAATCCTCAGGGACTCGGCCTCCGTTTCGCATCACAAATTCGAACCCGTTCTCGCAGGGAGAAGGGAGTTCCAGGATCATGAAGTAATGGTCGGGATAATCTTGCCAGTCCAGAAACTCCACAATTACAGGAGCATTTCCTCCCTTACAGGCAAGCATCTGAAGACCCACTTCTCTAGGAAGGGGTTCAGCATAATCCCGCTAAGGAGAAAAGACATTTGGTATAAACACAATAATGATATTCATAAACACAATAGCATTAAAACACAAAATACTTACTATGTTGATATAATCATTGATTACTTCCTCGACCTTCTTGACATATTTCAGTGCCACCTGATGAACATAAAATGATGTATTATAGCATAAAAGAAATGAAAAATTGCTACATAAAGTTTTGAAAAAATATGGGTGAGATACCAAAGAGATGTGAAATAAATCAAACCTTGACGCTATCCTGCAGACGGGTCACTTCACTGACGGTTCCAAAACCTCCCTTACCCAACTCTCTGCCGACCTCATATTCCAAGCCATTGATGTCTATTAAAAGAGAAATTCCGTCAACATAAATCTCCAAAAATCTGAATCAAGAACTCTCTTTTATGTTGTGTTTTTTGAGAGTATGAATGAAAACTCACTCAGCTTATCCCCAATTTTAAAAATTGGAGCATCATCCTTGGACAGCCAATTATGTGGGATTTGAACTTGAGTCTGTCCCTGGGACTGATCAAGAGTCTGGTCAGGGTTTTGGTCGGGAGACTGGTCAGGCTTCTGGTCGATGGACTGGTCAGGCTTCTGGTCGGGAGGCTGGCCCGGGCAGTCGTCGGGAGGCTGGCCCGGGCAGTCGTCGGGAGGCTGGCCCGGGCAGTCGTCGGGAGGCTGGCCCGGGCAGTCGTCGGGAGGCTGGCCCGGGCTGTCGTCGGGAGGCTGGCCCGGGCTGTCGTCGGGAGGCTGGCCCGGGCTGTCGTCGGGAGGCTGGCCCGGGCTGTCGTCGGAAGGCTGGTCCGGGCTAAACCACTTATGCTGAAGGATCTTTTCAAGATCGATACGTTGCCTTGGATCCTGCTGTAGACAGGCTCGCATCAGATCGCAGCAGTCTGTTAGGAAAGATGGAAGAGATGATTATTACCTTAAAATGTGATTTAATCTGAATGTCACTTCTTTCACCATCTTACACAATTTTTTTATCAAACTACTATTATTTCATTGGATCTCACCTTGAGATAATCTGTATTTGGACCATATCCTTTGATTAATCATGAAAAGGTCATCTTTGTCCGGGAAACCCCCGCGCAGCATGGCGAATAATAACACCCCGAGCGAGTATACTGTTGCCGGCTTTGCATGGTACCCACGTTTATCCTTAAAGAATTCAGGGCAGGCATACATTCTTGTGCCTAAAAAGAAGCATGAAATTTTTTTATATCTCAATAGGGAACAGGGGCACTATCTGAAATTATCAACACTGAGATAACACATACCCATGAATTCCTCATAACGCGATGTCTTAAACAGATCGCCGCAGCCAAAATCGATCATTTTGACCTCCAGCGTATCTGGGTTTATCAGGAGGTTCTCCATCTTCATGTCCCTATGGTAAACCCCCCGTTCGAAGCAGATCTCAGCAGCTTCGGTCGCCTGCCAGAGGATATCCTGTGCCATTTCCTCTGTGATGCTGCCTCCATGGCGCTCAACGAAAGCGTCCACGTCCTCGCAAGGGGAAGGTCTCTCCAGGATCATGAAGTAGCTGTCCTCATAGTCCTTCCAGTCTAGAAACTGGACGATCATTGGAAAACATCCACCCTCACATACTAGCATCTGTAGAGCCACCTCTCGAGGAAGGGGTTCAGAATGACCCGGCTAGAAGAAAAACAGATGGAAGAAAAGATGAATAAATTAGGATTTACCTAGGTCTCAAACATCACGAGTTTGTGTAGTTAACAAAAGGATAAGGACTCGATGAATATCACAAAATACTTACAATGCAGATATAATCGTGAGCTACTTGATTGATTTTTCGGACACGTTTAACTGCCACCTGTTGAACAAAATAAATATGGATTACAAGACAGTCCTGTTTGGGATGAACGCATGTACAAATCTATTTTAAACATTAAAGAGCATGTTTGCTCAGATGCCAATACATCATGCGTTATGTAATTCCAATTGGAAACAGTAAGAATTAAAAGGAAGGGGTGAGATATCAAAAATCAAATCAAATCAAACCTTGAAGCCATCATGCAGGCGGGTCCCTTCATAGACTTTTCCGAAACCACCTTGACCCAAAGTTCTGCAAAACTCGTATTCTACCCCGTTGATGTCTATAAAAAGAGAAACACAGCCAAAATAAATCTCCACACTTAGCAAGTCTCACAATCAAGGACTGTAATCTCTTGTATTTTGTTTGGGTAATGTGAGTAACTCACTCAAATTGAAGGGCTCATCATCACTCTCTTTCTTATCAGACGAACTGTCTGATTCCAGGTCCCAAAGCTCATCGTCAAAAATGAAGTCCTCATTTGAGTCTTCAATGACATCACAGCTCCCAGGTGGGTCGGTGGATTGGACCACATTTGCGGACGCCTCTATCTGAAATGAATAATAATATAAATCGTATATTGTTTAAATATATGACAGGGACATATATTGCCTTCCAAATTTCAGAATAAACAACCACAAACGTAGAAAACGCATGAAAGTACCTTATACCACTTGTGCTGACGGATTTTTGCCAGATCAATGCGATCCTTTGGATCCTCCTGCAGACAGGCTTCCATCAGTTCACAGCACTCTGTTCAGAAAGACAGAAGAGACAATTATAACCTTAAAGTGTTACAATATCTGAATGTCGCTTCATTTATCATCTTACTCAATTCTTTTATCAAACCACTTCTATTGTTCAGTAGATCTCACCTTCAGTCAAGTCGTCTCTCTCGCAGATCCTCTCATTGATCAGGAACGCATCACTATGGTCTGGAAACTTCCCGCACAGCATGGTGAAAAGCAACACCCCGAGTGAGTACACCGTTGCCGGCTTTGCATGGTACTTGCTCGTTCTGAAGAATTCAGGGCATGCGTATTCTCTCGTCCCTGGAGGAAAAAGATTCAATATCATTAAACTATTTTACATGTACATAAGTCACGGTATTTTGTAGCCTTAAAGAAGAAAGCATACCCATGAAGTTCTTGTAGGTGGACTTCTGATATAGGTCGCTGCACCCAAAGTCAATGAGTTTGAGCTCTAGGGTGTCTGTTGTTAAGAGGAGGTTTTCTGGGGTGATGTCGCGATGGAAAACCCCTCGCATGAAGCATGTGTTCGCAGCCATGACTGCCTGCCAGAAGATCTCCTTTGCTAGATCCTCTTCGAGTTGTCCTCCTAGATTTCCAATAAACACATTCAAGTCCATGCAGGGAGAAGGATACTCAAGCACCATGACGTATTGGTCCGACAGTTCCTCCGAGTCCAAGAGCTGGATTATCTCGGGGACGCTTTCTCCCTGACAGGCGAGCATGTGAAGGCCCACCTCACGTGGAAGGGGTTCGGGATGGCCCGGCTAGAAAAAAAGACAATATCATCATTACATAATGTTGGCCAATAGATTTTTTGTATGTTTGTTCCATTGAAGAGAAAATAGAAATTACTTACGATGCTGATGTAATCCAGATGCTTCTCCGTGTTAACACATTTCAAAGCCACCTGATCATAAAAATAAATGATTTACAATGATGCAGTAATTATCCTGAGCAGACTTGTTAGAAATAGATAAATATATGAAGAAGGTTTATAACGGACAAAAAAATACCTTTAAGCCATCCTCAACCCGTGTGGCCTTAAAGATTGGTCCAAATTGACCTTTAGCCAAAATCCCATCGATCTCGTACTCGATGCAGTTGATTTCTATTAAGTTATCCTCAGAATCACTAAGATCTGAACTCTGAACAGCATCAGCGTTCGAGTCAAACCCAGAGTGCAGGTCAGAGGAAGAAGGACATGGATCCGGAATGATGAGGACCTCGGATTCGGTGCGACCAGTTTCCAGATCTTCCTGGACTGGAATCTCATCTGTAAATATCAGAGAATATTGATGACATTATAAACACACACACACACGCACGCACGCACGCACGCACGCACGCACGCACGCACGCACGCACGCACGCACGCATATATGATGATGAATTCAAGTCAATATAAAGTAAGTTTAAATACCATTGGTGTCTCTGTCTTTGGTGTGAAGATGATCTGATGATGTCACGATTTCTTCATCTCTCTTCCAGCCATCAGGTAAGAGCGTGTCGTCATCAGTGAGCGGTGCAGGTGAGAACACACCGACGCGACCGACCCGAGCGATAGCGTCAGCCCTCGCCCATTTACTAAAAATATGAAACATATTTATCTGATGTTCGATGACACGAAGTGAACCGTAAGCGACCGAACAGCAGAATGAGCAGCAAACGCTGTGAACTTATCGACAACTACAGTCGACGTCGCGCCTCAGGGAACACGGACGCGGATTGGTCTAGACGGCGTTCCGGCGCGCTTCAGGTCATGCGCCGATTGGTCTAGACGGAGTTCCATTAAGCCTCAGGTCAAGCGCTGATTGGTCGGTTTCGCTCACTGAGCATTCAAGGTGAGTAGAGCGATAAAATAAAAGCTCCATTTAATACAAAATAAAAGCACATCTTCAATTTAGATTTAAGACTTTTTTTTAAAGACGTGTTTAATGTTTTTTGTTGTGAGTTTTTTTTTTTAAATGATTAAGTATTTAAGAATTAAGTAAAAGATTTCAAATGAAGAGTTTTTAAACTAAACTAAAATTAAATATTTAAAACTACAGAAACAAATATTATATATTATATTAAATACATTTTTATTAGATGCTGTATTTGTTTTGTCTTTACAATGTTTATTTACGTCACTAGAAAGCTAAAGTTTTATCTGCATTTGATAGAAGAGAAGTTTGGAGATTGTGTTGTCATAGAAACATAAAATAAAAATGTTATATTTGATTATCTTCAGTGATGTCACCTTTGGACGGAATTGTCAGAAATATTTTCTTGTTATTTTCTCGACAGATTCTTTATATTTGGCTGCAGATGGGAAATAAAGTGAAGCGTGTAGACCAGATCCAGTAAACTTGTAGAAGAATTTGTGTTTTTAACTTTGTTTACTGAATTATGGGCTGTGTGAGTATAATCTGTTGTTAAAGAGAGTGTCAGATATTGGTTTTAAATACTGTCATAGTTTTAGTGAGTTTGTGTTAATTTGTCTTTATTTTCTAAACTCATCGCTGTGCCATAAAGTCTTCTGAAATTCCGCAACACTGACTTCAGGTCAGATGACGCTCAGGCCTACAGTAAGTCCAGGACTAACCTGAAAAATGGCATCAAGACGTCTCAGTAATGCTACAAGCTGAAGGTAGAGGAACACTTTTCCAACTCTGACCCCCGAAGCATGTGGCAGGGCATCCAAACCATCACCGACTACAAGTCAAGCACTCCAACGGTCACGGACGTCTCCTTCCTTAATGAGCTAAATAACTTTTATGCTCGCTTCAACAGCGACAGCAAGGAGATGGCCAACAAAATCACATACTCAGGAGACCACCAACATCTCAAACTCACATCCACGATTGTTCACACTGCTTTGAGCCGGATCAACGCAAGCAAGGCTGCTGGCCCGGATGGCATCCCTGGATGTGTGCTTAGAACATGTGCAGAGCAGCTTGCAGGGGTCTTCACAGACATTTTCAATCTGTCCCTCATACGAGCAACTGTGCCAACATGCTTTATGTCCATTGTACCAGGGCCGAAACACTCCTCCCCAATTTGCCTGAATGACTAACGCCCGGTAGCACTCACACCCATCATCATGAAGACTTGTCCTAGCACACCTCAAAGACAGCCTCCCACTCACACTGGACCCATATCAATTTGCCTACCACAGAAATAGGAGCACAGAGGATTCAAGTATGCACAATTCTGCACTCAGACACTTTGGACAATAACAACATTTATGTACGGATGTTGTTTTTGATTTCAGTGCAGTATTTTACACCATTATTCCATCCAAGCTCAGCACTAAACCTGGAGATCTGGACATTAACACCTCCCTGTGCAACTGGATTATGGAATTTATGACCAACAGGCCACAGCATGTTAGGTCAGGCCACACCCACTCCACCAACATCCCACTTAACTCCAGAGTACCACAGGGCTATGTGCTGAGCCCATTCCTTTACTCCCTTAACACGACTGCAAGCCTGTGCATGGATCCAACTTCATCATTAAGTCTGCTCCTTAACACCACTAAGACAAAGGAGCTCACTGTGGACTTTAGGAAGAAGAAAGGAAGCACGCATTACTCCATCCACATTAACGGGATGGTTGTTGAGCGTGTCTTCAGCTTCAAGTTCCTGTGAACCACTGTCTTGGAGGACCTTTCCTTGAACACAAACACAAGCCTGGTCAAGAAGGCTCACCAGCACCTCTTCTTCCTCAGGACACTGAAGAAAAACCAGCTGTCTTCAGCCATCCTGATGAACTCCTACCGTTGTGCGATCAAGAGCATCCTGACCAGCTGTATTACAGCCTGTTATGGGAACTACTAAGTGGCTGTCCGATGCTATTGATGACATCCGGTGAAAATCTGTCCACATCAAGTTTCGCAGCATTCTCAAGGACTCCTCTCACCCTGACCACAGACGGTTTAACCTGCTGCCCTCTGGGAGACGTTTCATGAGCCTCCGGACAAGGACCACAAGATTAAGGGATGGTTTTATTTACATCTGTCTGATTCAACAAAATAACTGCTCTTTCACTTGTCACTTTGTCACTTTAATCAGTCTGGTATAAGCTAAAAAGCCATTTATTTGCTCTAAAAATCTTTTTTTTATCTGCATTGTTTGTTCACTGGTTTGCACTCTATCTACCATGTGCCTTGCGTTGCTTTGCTATTTTTTTTCTTATTAACCTTATTTTTATTTTATTTATATTATATCCTTCTTCACATTCCCTTATGGGAATATTCCTGTATAGTTGTATAGTTTTTTTAAATCTTTTTATCTTATTTACTGTAAGTGTTATCTGTATGCACCGGGGGACTGAGAGTAACGCAATTTCGATTCTCTGTATGTATGTACTGTACATGTGGAAGAATTGACAACAAAGCAGACTTGAACTTGACTTGAACTTGAATAACTTATTTATTTACAACAATCCAAAACAGTAAACTAGTTATTAACTGCATTACTGTCTGTTCACTCAGGAAGACTGAACAATCCTTTTGCACACCAAAAAACTGTGCACTTTACTATCCATTGCAATAGTGTGTATATTATGTTCATAGATCTGTCTGTATTTCCTGGCTAACGGGGTTGTAATTATACCTCATTATTGATAGATGAATCGATTTAATTCCTTAAGATACGATGCATCGATGTAAGCATAAGAAAACGATATGAGGTACCTTTTAGTTTAACACAATCCATGTCCATCTAAACACTTTCCTGTACTACCCTTCAGTTGTGAATTATTAAAAATGTAACTACTTTTGTAAACTAGTCACGTGAAATTGTCAAATTTATTAAGTTGTATTCAAAATTGCACAAATGTATAAGATATTGGCAAATATTGTATCGCTGGTGGGGAAATTCTATAGTATATCATATCGCGATGAACTGTCCATTTACACCCCTACTTGCTAATTTAATTCATTTGTTATTTATTTTGCATTATTTCACAAATAATCTACATTATCTACGTGCAATGAAAGTTTTTGCCCACAAAAGCGTGCATGTGCTGCAATGTTTTTTATGATATGCTTTAAACTGTTGATAGCCAAAACACCTAAAGGTCACGTTGATTTTTAACATTAATCTGTGATAGAATTAATATCGGCTGATAAAGATATTCCACAAGTTCAATTCTCTTTTTATAGAAAACTACATAAGAAATAAAATTACTGCTTTTTCTACTGTTTTAAAAATATAGCATGTTTCACATCCGCGACTTAATTAAGGCTTATTGCCTATCACAGAAACGGAATGAGCCTTTTTCATGTCAAGCCCAAACCGTTCTATTTTAATGTGAAATGGGTCAGGACAGGCAAGAAAATTGCACTTGTCAATAAATTTCATGGGGTCTTTAAGATTGTGTTTCTTTTTGTTATAAAGGTTAACACATTACAACGGTCTGGCAGTTTAATTTTTTTGTAAATTAGAAAGGGTCAAGGCAGTCAAGGGATTCAATCATCCTGCTCAGCTCAAGCTAGAGATACGTTCTTCACCAAAAATGTTTTTTTTTTTCGGTTTTCATTAAAGAAACACAGATGCATGAAGTTCTATGGCTTCTTATGAACTCAATTTAATGGCCTACACATACAGCCATTGTACCGCAATGACCTGAACAACATCCACTTCCTAGAGATGGAAGGACAGATACACATTTTCTGCACATCTTTATGGTTTGGTAGAAAGCCGCGTTGGAAGAAAATATCAGGCATCTCGGCAGAATGGAAGACCTACCACAGTGGCAGATTCATCTATGCGGTGTGCTGGTAAGGTGCAGGAGATGATTACCACACAAATAAGCTACAGTGTTTGAATCCCACAGCTCTGCAGGCGATGGGAGGGAAATAAAGCAAGTAGGGGAGCAACAAAGAGCAGAAGAGGAACTGGAAGTGGGGGGTAAAATGAAGAACAGAGAGAGAAATGAACAGAAGGGGAATGGGAAACAGTGGAGAGGGGAAAGAGTATGGTGGGGCAGAGGTTTAGGAACATTTCAATTACTGTGTAAACAGACAACAAAGACCACTGGAGACTATATAAGAGTCTTTACCCTCAAGGGAAAGTCATTTTCCCTCCCTCAACTCTGCTCCAGTCTGAAATAATGTCAGACACTAACTGAGCAAACATTTGATGTTCTGACTCATCTGACAGACTTTCATTACATTTGAAATTATCTTCAAAAGCTTTGGGGTAATGAATTGCCCGTAAAGATTAAATGTGAGCCACCCTCCCGAGAGTAGAGATCACTTTTTATGTGCTGGCGGAGAATATTTCCAAGCGTCCAGAGTGTTTTTAATTTCACTCTCATTAATGTTGTAATTGCTTCTGTAATTGGTTGTGGCTTAACTTGGAGTTTTGGTTCCACAGCCAGAAGGTGATGTGATCTGTAGAGCAGGTACTGTTTTTCTTTTAAGGGAGAAAAATTATAGTTAGCTAATGCTGTTGTCACACCAAACGTTAACGATCACATTCAACTCTCTTAATAACTCAGAAGGAAATTTTTTTGTTTTCCGTGAGAAACGTTAAAAACTTCACGATCAGGGAGTGTCTGTACCCTTCAAAGAGGGTGGCACCGATATGTAAATTTTGTCCGATAGCGATAACCGATAACTCTTTTTACATTTTGAGGCCGATAGCCGATATATAGGGTGATACATATATTTTTTTCTTAGCATGAAACATATTCTGAACTATAGTTACTATACATTTCTATGGCCAACTTTTTTTTAAATCTATTGCTTTCCAAAATATAAAACATAAATAAAAGCAAGAGACTAATTAATCATTAGTGGCTTGTAGCAATAATGAGAAGTGGTTCAGCCAGCAGAAATAATACCAAATTTAAAAAAGATATCGATCTAATTTTATTATAGGACCAATAACGATAAAATGCCTTTAAAGGCCAATATTGATAAGGCTGCCGATACATCGCCCATCCCTAATTCAAATAGTAGAGCTTCTTAAACAAGTTAAAATATTTTAACTTGCACTGGGGAATACTGGGCACCATGCGCATTCTTTACATTGACTTTAATGTAATTTACTCGTGCTATTTACTAAAGGGTAAAACTGAAAAAACAACGCTTTCTGGGTTTCAGCATGTTCCAAAACTCTTGAAAAGGAATCTTGCCGTATGACAAGTGAAGGATCCAAAGGTCCAAGTCTACAAAATCTAAAAATCTGTGATTTTATCTTTCATATAAATGTTGTCATAAAAATCTAAAGGAGGTTGAAAATACAAGCAAAGAAAAGCTGATGTAAAACAAAGAAGAGATTTCAAATGTAAGCAAATTTAGTAGATCTGACCATGTTAATGTCAAATTTCTAAACATTCATATTTAATCATTCAAAAGAACATACTGAATAGCTATTGGTGGAATAAAACATAAAAAATGAAATTCACTGAAATGGTTATGCATTCATTTAAATGTAATGCTAAATTTTATTTGCATCTCTACTAGCAGTATCTGACTATAAACCTCAATATACGAGATTGAAAAACACTAACATTAATACATACTAGTAAAACACTTTATCCAAAATGTATCACACACTTCTAAACAAAAGTCTAAACATTTCCAATTAAAAATCCAACAGTATGGCACAAAAAACAGAATGGTATTCCAAGATTTCGTTATCCCATGCATTATTAATTCAGCTTCTTTGTGAATATCAAACAGCTCTTTTCTTATATTTTCTCTGTTTTCACAAATCTAATATTCAGGATTTCCCCCCAAATGAAATCAATAGGCTTATTAGGTCATTAATCACATCATAACGCACTGCTTATAAAAATAAAGACCATGTTTTTAATTGATTATTTTATCTGACAAAATGAGACACAGCAGACAACATTAATTGTATCAAACGCTTTTCATTGACTGTTGTTCAGAATCAGAATCAGAATCAGAATGAGCTTTATTGCCAGGTGTGCTTACTAACACACAAGACATTTGTTTGGTTACAGAAGCTTCCAGCACACAATGTAAGGTGACAAGACAAGTGACAAGTAACATACAGGGGGAAAGTAAAAATATATAAGTTAAACACACAATGGTGTTACAGAAGAGCTTTGGATAGATTTATAGACTTGTTAGTCTAATAACTTATTAGCAACACAAATAATTATAATGAATAATTATGCATGATGTAACAAATAATCACAATCAAGTAACATTACATGTTACTTGATTGTCAATTACTTTAACTTAAAATGAACTGTGGTACAATTTTTCAACAACAAAGAATTGAATGTGCAGAAGGAGCAGCAGGAGAGAGAGAGAGAGAGAGAGAGAGAGAGAGAGAGAGAGAGAGAGAGAGAGAGAGAGAGAGAGAGAGAGATTAGTAGTAGTAGTAGTAGAGAGAGAGAGAGAGAGAGAGAGATTAGTAGTAGTGAGAGAGAGAGAGGGCGTGAGACAGAGAGAGAGAGAGAGAGAGAGAGAGAGAGAGAGAGAGAGAGAGAGAGAGAGAGAGAGAGAGAGAGAGAGAGAGAGAGAGAGAGAGAAGTTTCCATTTATATGTATAGCTCATTGTGAAACTGTTAAGGAAGGAAGATGCTCTGATGGGAAACAGTCATCAATGCTCGTATTTTACAAGCTTCGGACACATGAAGAGGACATGAACCAGCCCGTCCCGACAGAACAGAGGATATCTATAGAAATGTCCCCCATTGACGAAACCAATTTCTGTTATTTCCTCCTCGATGAGATGCGCATGAACTTCATCCTCTGAGCGCACAGCGGGCATGGATCTGGGCACCCGATGTCCATCACACGCGCAACGAGAAGAATGAATGCCATTATTTAGACAACTTGTGTTTCTTGGTAAACGTTTTGCCTTTCTTTACTAAGAGGATTCTAATCAGGTGACATTCTTCAGAAAGCAATGTTGCTGATGTTATCCGGGGCGTTTAAAAAACGTGTGATTTTATCTTGCAGGACAACACGGGGAGAAGAAACATGTATGGCTGAAGGATGCAGGTTCGGTGTGTTGGTCTCAGACCGCCTGACCCGATGCTCTTATGGGAGGGGATGGTGATCTGTCTCCGCTGGTGTTGTGTGCTGCTGTTTGTGATCCAGTATGTGGGCTCCGCTGGACCTCTCGACTGGCTCCTGTCCGATAAAGGTCCATTCCACCGATCTCAGGAATTCATGGAGTTCACGGAGAGATACCAGCACGGCTTTACCACCAGATACAAAATATACAGGTGAGGGGATCTTTAAAACATAGTGGGGGTTTGAGAGCCGTGCATGCTTAGGACTCAACTTGGTAGTGAACTCTTTGAAAGTTTTATTTTTGTTGGACTGTCATCAGTGTGAAAAGCAATCTTTTTTATAAAAACATGATGCTTTTGTCACATTTATTTTAGAAATAATTTACCAAGCAAAAGCGCACTGGAAAATGTTGCCTATATTATTTGTGTTTTTTTAATTACTGTGTCCTAAAGTCTTAATTCAGATGTACTGCATCTTAAATGTGTCTTTGCTTCTTTGCATGGGCAACTTTAGTTTTGGACCTCTTGTTATTTTATATCAATATCACGATAATACATCGGTATGAAATCTGCGGCACAATATTTATTGCAGAAGACTTGTTTATTAAACAATTATTGAATATTGCAGTTTAAACATATCATGTCATCACTTTAATCCTTTAATAATAACTGTTGCTTAGATGTATATGGTATAGTATAAGTTTCAAATTACCTAAAAATGATTCCCAATCATCAGATGGACCTTCACAGATAAAACATCTATTTAACATTCTCTATGTTATAATTATACGTCTGTGTTGTATAAGTTTTACAAAGTCATTTGATCACGATAATATTAAGACAAATTATATATATATATAAATTCCACTGGATAAATCTATCACACCACTGCTGTTGTAGATGTTTGCTTAGATGTGTACTGACCTTAACCTGAACTAGACATAAGCAAACAAATTATTATATAATTCTATATGTGTTATACACACTAATGGATGGATACATACACCTGCGTTGTTTTCACCAAGCCTTCAAAGGATCTCTAGATTATTATAAGCTACAGGGTCCTTGATCTCATCTTCATTTCAGCCTCTGATATCTGCTTCTGATTGCAAAATAGCTGGTGGCTTTTGATTACATGGTGCCCTCAGGTCTGCGTGGAAAGCTCTCGAAGCAAAGCAGCTCTTTGGCCTCGTTTTTCTGTCTATGGTGATCAGTGGCTTATAGGTGCTCTTTTCTGGTGCTCATCAGGAACATCTTCTGATACTCACACCGTCCCTTGTTGAGTTGATTGGTGATAATGATGGTCTCCATTCCCTTTATGATTGTTCTTTAGATTGGCCTCTTCATGTGAGTGATTGGATTGGTTCCCATGAGTCTTAAACTCTGCCAATAGCAGTGAGCGTTGGGCTTTAATTGCTTATCTCCAAAGGCAGATTGTACATCGTGTTTTGTACATCGTGAAGACTAATAACCTTGTGATAGAGATGGGGAATGTGGGAAATGGGATAAAAATAATAAATATTGATCTTATGGTTGAGATGTGGAACCTGAGAGGAGGAATTAGCTTTTGCTTGCCATGCAATTTGTTCTGCGCTTGGAAAACAGTTGTCTTTATTTGTATATGATGTATTTTTGTTTTTCCATGGAGCAAAAGTTAGGCTTGCATAAAATCTAATTTGGTGTTATTTGACGGAATGATATTGAATGATTCATTGTTCAAGTATTGAAGTGGAAAGTAATGGAGTGACAGTTGTAGTTCTCATCATCCGGAAAACATTTATTCTAACAAAATATGCTTATTATTGGCTATTTGAATATCTTCACAAATAATAATTTCACGTATTTAAAGTCCTTCTAGGGTTGAACCCTTGAGGTTAGATTTGTGCTAAAACTGGATGTAAAACTGAAAACCGAGACAAAAGTTTAGTGGTTGTTTTCTGCCCGAATGAGTGGGGTGATTGGTAACAGGGTTATGACATCATCAATCGTTTCAAACCACATTTTTTATCTGTCTTTGTTAAACTTGAGGTTTACATAGCAAATACTCAGCAGTGGTGTAAAATCCTACATCAGCACATGGTCTTAAAGCATAATAAAAATAATAAAAAACAAAAAAACACCACACTGGGTACAGCTAAAGATTTTTTTGTGATTTGTCACAAAAAATTACATGTAAATTAGAATTAAAATATACTATTGATATCTTAAATATAAAATTTAAAAAGGCCATGTAAAAGATTGAGATCATTTTGAAATGAATGATTGAAATCAAACTTTGATCCTCTGTCTTTCATAATTACATTATGAGACTTCAGCCTTGGTCTAACAGACAGTGTACCATATTTTGCAAAGATAAAGGAAAATATTAAACACACTTTTAAAGGGATGTTTTTCAGAATTGTAAATGTGATTCTGTAAATAGAAGTGGCACTTCCACACAAAACCATACTGTGTACAATAATGGATGAGAAAAGGTGCCACCCAAGTCTCCAGCAAGTTTTGTTAGAGTGTATTTGAGGCATATGAGTGGGATGCTTTGTTTGAAGATAAACCGTTTGAGAATTAGCTTCAGGGACATAACGAAATTCTGTCAGACCTGATTATAACAAAATATCAGTTGGCAAAACTTTGAATCTCAACTCCCTCGCTCGGTGATGCCGGATGCATTTACAGAAAGATGCTTTGTTTCAGATTCCCATTTCATTGTGGGTGGATGCATTTTAGTTTACTTCCTTTATAGGGTAACAAAAATGTTTTGGGGGGGATCGTTTTCTTCCCGCGTGAAGATGCAATCAGATAAAGGTTTTAAAAAGAAATGTAATGAACACTGAAATAAACAGCAGATTTACCCTCAGCGATCGGTTTGAGCTGTTAAACAGTGGTTTAAAACTACACCTTTACTAATGCCTGCTTTGTAAATCACAGTTTGAAATGCAGAAGCACCGAACTCTTTTTAAAGGAGGATGGTAGGGGATTACATGCTTAGTGCTTTGTAGAAATGTGCTTAGATTGTGCACCTGGCTCCCCATAGAGACCCTCGAAGCGCTGCACAATGAAATACCACCTATCGTCCTGGCTCCACTGCTTGAGACCAAAAGAGATTTCTGGAATAAATACAGCAAGCAAGCAGGTAGAATGAGAGGCCTGGAGACGAGCCAGATTAAGCTGATGTTGGATAGGACAGCGTGAATGTGACTGTAATGAATAATGTGATAGCCAGGTGGGACACGATGATTACTTTGCTTTACTATGGGCATCTCACGTAAATCATTATGAACTCGCAGGGAGTTCGGCCGTTGGAAGGTCAACAGCCTTGCTGCAGAGAGACAAGAAGGCAATAGGGCAGCCGTGCCTTTTGACCCCGACTTCATCCATAACATCAGGCTTCTGGGGAGAAGGCCAAGCTTGCAGAAAATAACTGACAACATCATTAAGAAATACGGGACTCATTTCCTGCTCTCCGCCACTCTGGGAGGTAAGAGAATATTATTTGAGTGCAGTTTGTGCAAAGTCGTTAATATTGCTGTGTGCTTGAGTTTGTAAGGACATCTACATAGAGGTAATGCTAATTTGACATTATCCATTATTGAACAATAGAATAAGTGACGTCTAATGAATGTATCACTCATCACTTGACTTTATGGATTAAGTTGGTGGGTCAGCAAAATGTATTTTTAAAAAGCAGTAATAGACAACATATTACAAAACATAAGGTTCGATAATTGTTGATGTTATCATTCTTTAACTTCTATAATACTATTCCTTGCATTTAGTGTAAAGGAATCTGACATCACTGGAATGATGTTCAAAGCCTCAAACACCTTTGATGAGTCAAAGAAAAAAAGTGTGTTTATTTTGCTAGAAGATGAAGTGGGAATAAACTGAAGTCTCATAACACATTCAGTAATAGACAACATATTACAAAACATAAGGTTCGATAATTGTTGATGTTATCATTCTTTAACTTCTATAATACTATTCCTTGCATTTAGTGTAAAGGAATCTGACATCACTGGAATGATGTTCAAAGCCTCAAACGCCTTTGATGAGTCAAAGAAAAAAAGTGTGTTTATTTTGCTAGAAGATGAAGTGGGAATAAACTGAAGTCTCATTACACATTCATCACATTAATTAATGTCATCTCTAAATAGCTACTTCCGATATACACATATTTTTTTCAGACTGAGCACTTTTTTTACATGCACAGAAATATCGTAAAGTGAGCCCTTTAAGGGACAAAAAAATGGACGAAAAAGAAAAATATTTTTCAAAGCTTATTTTCAAAAGTTTTGTGTTCTAGCATAAAGATATTTGCATTCTCTCGCAAAAATAATTGTGTTTTCTCATGATAACATGAGATCAAAATTAAACTCCATTAACAGATCTCTATAAACGCAAAAGCTTTAAAAAGAATTTTTTCTACCCTCTTTTATTTTTTATAACCACCATGTTCCTTAAAGGACTATGTATAGTTCACCCCAAAAATGGTAAATTCTCTTGTTATTTCTTCTGCAGCCCACAGTAGAAGATATTTTGAAGAAAATTGGAAAATTAACAATGTATTCATAAACATCTATTGACTAAAATAACAAGCAAGACATTTTTTTTTTCGATTACCAACATCTCTCAAAATATCATCTTTTGTGTTCTTATAAAGAAAAAAAGTCATACAGGTTTTTAAGTAACAAAAGGGTGAGTACCCTTAATGATGATAAAAATTTTTATTTTGGGATGAACTTCAATACAAGTTGATCACTTTAACATAAGTTACATATACTAACTATTTACCTAATTTATCAGGTTTTATATGGTTAGTGTATGTATATGTGTTGGTATTTGATTGTTTTCATTGTTACATAGTTATATTGAGTTTTGACTTAACTACAGTTTAAGTAGTTGCTATGGTTCTTGTTTTTGACAAAAATAACTTTATAAAACAAAATATATTATGGTAACATATATCTTTGGTTGCTGGAGGGCAGGGCCACAAATAGCAATGTTGTCCCAAGCCCAGTGACTGGTGGCCTATTAAACATGTCTTTGCACTGCTGGGTGCGTGGGAGCTGGCTTCCAACCTAATCATTTTCACAAGGTACATAATTTCTAGTGGCAGTTGTGTTTGTATAGCAAGGAATTAAAATAGAGAAGATAGTGGGAACCTATTTGTTGTGAATATTGTGAGAGAAGATGTTTTAAAGAATGTAAGTATCTAGTCTCCATTCATTGCATTTGTTTTGTGTCCATGGTACTATTGTTGTTCAGTTTTAAACATTCTTCAAAATATCTTCTTTTTGTTTCTGTAGAAACATCTAAGCTGTGCAGTCTGGGAACATAACATACATAAAAAGCTATATGGGTATTTTTAAATGCATTTTTTTGCAGAAGCAAAACTGGTTCCCTTTCTGTCGGTCTCTCGACGTTGTGTCGAAGAACGACAGTATGGGGTTCGCTCTTGAGAACCAATCGACTCTGACTTTGTTTAAAAGGCCAATGAAATTTGGCGAATGAAATTTGCATGCCATGCCCCGCCCCGGACATCCGGGTATAAAAGGGGAGACGGCGTGCTCATTCATTACCTTTTGTTCTTCGGAACCTGGCGGATGACTTCGAGTCTGAAGCAAGAATCGACTTCTGGCGATCATCTTCCTGCTGGTGTCACGACGCGGTTTGCAGCGGACTGTCCATCTTCGACTCCCCTGAGCGTCCAGCAGAAGACAGAGAGTGTCTTCTCTTTCTTAAAAGAGCAAATTCTAACAGCGTGTTGCCTCATGGCGCATAGCTGTTCCCTTGGTTGCGGCAAGCTTGTCCTAGATGGGGACACCCATGATGCCTGCCTCGTGTGTTTGGGTCTCCAGCACGCTGAGGCGGCATTTATGGGACCGACCTGCCCGCATTGCGAGCAGATGTCGATCAAGACGTTGCGGTTACGGGTGGCTTCTTTCCTTGGAGAGCGAGCCACCATTTCGTCAGCTCCTTGCGGATCGTTGGCTGCGGCTACGGCACGGTCGGCGGTCTCGAGGAGCGGCGTCCGTGATTACGAGGGCTCTATGGATGTCACCCCGTCAGCCTCTGGCTCGCGGAGCATCCATACCTCGGCACGCTCGTCTACCCCATCAGCGAGAGACGGTACGCTGTCTCTCGCTTCCTCCCGGGATGAGGACGAGCTGTCTGTCGCAGCATCGGAGGGTGACCTGCTAGCCTCGGATTCGGAGGACATCCTGGAGCTTCCGCCTCTGGCAGGTAAGTCCCGGGATGATTCGGATCCTGAGATGGCGGCCATGCTTTCCCGGGCCGCCGTGAGCATTGGGCTTCAGTGTACGGCCCCGCCGTCACCCCAACGTTCGCGGCTGGACGCATGGTACCTGGGATCCGGGCGGGGTTCAAAGCCACGCCCGATCCCGGTACCATTTTTTCCGGAAGTGCACGAAGAGATCACGAAGTCGTGGAATGCGCCGCTTTCGGCGCGTACACGGCAGACGGGTTCTTCCACCCTCACTTCCCTCGATGGGGGGGCAGCAAGGGGTTACGTTGACATACCCCAGGTGGAGCGGGCTGTTGCGGTGCACTTGTGCCCTCAGACCGCTTCTACCTGGAGGGGTCAGCCGAAACTTCCATCCAAGGCGTGTAAGACCTCTTCGACCCTCGGGTCGAGAGCTTACGCTGCCGCTGGACAGGCTGCTTCCTCGCTCCATGCCATGGCCATCCTGCAGGTCCACCAGGCCAAGGCTCTTAAGGAGCTAGACGAGGGAAGTTCTGATCCCGCAGTTCTGCAGGAGCTGCGCACTGCGACTGACCTGGCCCTCCGGGCCACGAAGGTTACGGCGCGTGCCCTGGGTCGGACGATGTCCACTTTGGTGGTCCAAGAGAGACACCTCTGGCTGAACCTTGCGCAAATGCGTGAGGCCGAGAAAGCCCGCTTTCTCGATGCCCCCATTGCGCAGGGTGGGTTGTTTGGAGACACGGTGGAGAGCTTCTCTGAGCAGTTTTCCGCCGTGCAGAAGCAGACGGAGGCTATCAAGCATATCCTCCCTCGCCGCAGCCAGGCCGCCCCCGTGCCGTCTAGGCTCCGTGCATCGTCCGCTCCCAAACGATCTCGCCCCTCCCAACCGACCACTCCGGTTGTATCTCCCCCTGAGGCGGCGACCCGGAGATCGGCGACCCGGAGGAGAGCGACTCCTCCCAGTCAGCAACCACCCCGCAGGAAGCGCGGGAAGCGGACCTGACGGGAGGCAACCAGCGGAGGAGACACCACCATGCCCGGCCCAGGACATTCCATCTCCAAAGTGGCCGGTGCGGGACGGTCCTGCCACGTCCCAACTCGTGCCGGGCCCTTTTCAGGGCCTGGCGCCCACTTCCTCTCAAAAAGAGCTGTTTCCTCCTCTGGTTTTAAAACTCAACCACTATCACTCTCCGAGCGACGGTGTACGGTTGCAAGACGTTTCGTCAGTCCGACCCCACGTTGCGTCAACCCGACCCAACACTGCGTCACGACTAGACGTTGCGTCACATCGGCGGAATTGCAGTCAGACACTCTCTCAAATAGACGGTGTGCTACACTGCAAATCCCACAGGCAGGTAAGTACTCGGGACAGCAAGCCCCTAGGGGATACGTCCCCAGGCAGAGCGGCTGTCCTGAGAGCCACAGAACCCCCCTCCATGGAGATGGTGAAGGAGATCGTTCCTCTGGTCCCGCTGGCCCAACGACTGCACGCATGGTCCATGCTAGGCAGACCGGGGCGGTGGCTAGACCGAACGATCCGTCTCGGCTATGCGATCCAGTTCGCCAGACACCCTCCCAAATTTCGGGGAATCCTTCAGACCTCGGTACGAGGGAAGGATTCCGCCGTTCTTCGGGCAGAGGTGGCGACTCTTTTGGCAAAAGAAGCGATCGAACCCGTTCCCATGGCCGAGATGTCGTCGGGCTTCTACAGCCCGTACTTCATTGTCCCCAAGAGAGGTGGAGGGCTGCGCCCAATTCTGGACCTGCGTTCACTGAACAGGTGTCTATACAGACTTCCGTTCAGAATGCTAACACAGAAGCGCATCCTCGAGTATGTCCGACACGAGGATTGGTTCGTGGCGATCGACCTGAAGGACGCGTACTTTCACGTCTCGATACTTCCTCGGCACAGACCGTTCCTACGGTTCGCCTTCGAAGGTCGGGCGTACCAGTACAAAGTCCTGCCCTTCGGGCTGTCCCTATCTCCCCGCGTCTTCACGAAAGTCGCGGAAGCCGCACTATCCCCCCTCAGAGAGCAGGGCGTGCGTGTACTAAACTATCTCGACGACTGGCTTATCTTGGCTCACTCGCGAGATCTAGTATGTACACACAGGGACTTGGTGCTTCAGCACCTAAACCGATTGGGTTTACAGGTCAACCGGGAGAAGAGCAAGCTCGCCCCAGTGCAGAGCATCTCTTATCTCGGTATGGAACTAGACTCTGTCACCATGTTGGCACGACTCACGGAAGAGCGTGCCCAAGCCTTGCTGCGAAGCCTGAGCAAGCTCAGGCGTCCAGTGGTCTCCCTGAAATATTTTCAGAGGCTCCTGGGGCATATGGCATCCACGACTGGGGTTATCCCACTCGGGTTGATGCACATGCGACCACTTCAGCATTGGCTTCAGAGTCGAGTTCCGAGGAGCGCGTGGCGCACAGGCACCAGGCGGATTGCCATCACGCCTCAGTGTCGGAGCACCCTGGCCCCATGGTCCTCCGGGACCTTTTTACGAGCGGGAGTACCCCTCGGACAGGTTTCGAGGCGCGTTGTGGTGACAACGGACGCCTCCCTGTTGGGCTGGGGAGCAGTGTGCAACGGGCATACAGCTTCGGGTCGATGGACGGGTCCCCGACTGTACTGGCATATCAACTGCCTGGAGTTGTTAGCGGTCATGCTCGCCCTCAGGAGGTTTCTACCTCTAGTGAGAGGCAAGCATGTGCTGATCCGCTCCGACAGCAGGGCCGCGATAGCGTACATCAACCGCCAAGGCGGGATGCGCTCGCGCCGCTTGTCACAACTTGCCCGACGCCTCCTCCTCTGGAGTCAGCAGAAAATAAGATCTCTGCGAGCCGTATTTCTCCCAGGCTACCTGAATCAGACAGCCGACGCGCTCTCTCGTCAGACGCCGCCTCGAGGAGAATGGCGACTCCATCCTGGGACGATCCGGCTGATATGGGAAATGTTTGGTCAGGCACAGGTGGACCTGTTTGCCTCGCCAGACAACACCCATTGCCCCCTGTGGTACTCCTTGACCGAGGGTTCCCTCGGCACGGATGCCCTAGCGCACAGCTGGCCCCGGGACAAGTGGAAGTACGCCTTCCCCCCAGTGAGCCTTCTTGCACAGGTCCTGTGCAAGGTCAGGGTCGAGGAACACCAGGTCCTGTTAATTGCGCCATACTGGCCCAATCAGGCTTGGTTCGCAGAGCTAATACCTCTAGCGATAGCTCCCGCCTGGCCCATTCCCCTGCGGAAGGACCTTCTGTCCCAGGGGAAGGGTACGGTATGGCACCCACGACCAGACCTCTGGAACCTCCATGTCTGGTCCCTGGACGGGACGAGGAGATCCTGAACGAATTACCTCCGGCGGTGGCGGACACAATTGTTCAGGCGAGGGCACCAACCACGAGGCGTTTATACGCTGCAAAGTGGCGCATCTTCTCGTCCTGGTGCTCTTCACATGGTGAAGAGCCCGGAGCATGTGCGATCAGTGCAGTGCTGTCCTTTCTCCAGGAGAAACTAGAGGACAGCCTTTCGCCATCTACGCTCAGGGTATATGTTGCCGCGATTGCCGCACACCATGAGCTGGTGGAGGGTAAGTCTCTCGGACAGCACAGCCTGGTCACAAGGTTCCTCAGGGGTGCGAGGCGGGTTAATCCCCCGCGTCCGCGCTCCATACCCTCTTGGGATCTCGATGTGGTCCTAGCGGGCCTTTCCGAGACTCCTTTCGAGCCCCTAGTAGAGTCTGACCTTCCTCGTCTCACGGGGAAGACAGCACTCCTAGTAGCGCTCGCCTCTATCAAGAGGGTAGGGGACCTACATGCACTCTCCATGTCCGACGAGTGCCTACAGTTCGGGCCGAATAACTCTCACGTTATCCTGAGACCCCGACCCGGCTACGTGCCCAAAGTTCCTACCACCCCCTTTCGGGATCAGGTAGTGAACCTGCAGGCGCTCCCCACAGGGGAGGAAGACCCAACTCCTTCAGTGCTGTGTCCGGTACGAGCGTTACGCTTCTACCTGGAACGCACGCAGAGCTTCAGGAGCTCTGAGCAGCTTTTTGTCTGTTATGGAGGTCAGCAAAGAGGGAGAGCTGTCTCCAAACAGAGATTGGCACACTGGATCGTGGATGCCATTTCCATGGCTTACCGATGCCAGAACCTGCCATGCCCGCTCGCAGTGAGGGCTCACTCTACTAGGGGTGTAGCCTCCTCGTGGGCTTTGGCTCAGGGCGCCTCTCTGGCAGACATCTGCACAGCTGCGGGTTGGGCTACGTCCAACACCTTTGCAAGGTTTTATAACCTCAGGGTGGAACCAGTATCAGCTCGGGTTTTACGCAGGTAGAACTAGCCACTGGCCGGGCGTACGCCTGCGAAAGAGCCTTCTTCCCTTTTCAGGTGAGTTCAGTGCTCTAATCTACCTCTCTACTTCCCCTACAGGCGAGTATAGGTAACCTAATTCCATCACTCAAGCACCTCCATGGTAACAGGCCGGGCGGAGCGGACCTTGTAACCAGGCTGAACATCGGAGTGAGCTGCCCCTTTTCAGGTGAGCCCCTTTCTTCAGCCAGTGCTCCGTACGTAGTGGCTCCCCCACTCAGGGGTGGCCCCGTATGATGTAATTCCTTCACCAGAATTCCCCATTAGGTGAATGTGTGATCTCCCTCACGTGGTGCTCCCAAAATACAGGTAGCAATGCACACTAATTTTTTCCATGAGTTCTGCCCTTATCAGGTGAGACCATTGGTACATCTCCACATGTTAACCTCCCTACGGTAGGATGTGGCCTCCGTAACGCACTCCCTCCTTGAAGGGGCCGCGTTTCCCAGTGCAGTTCACGGTCGGGCGGCTATCTCGCTGTAGAGATAGGAAGGCCGTCGCCCGTGGAGACCGGTGGTAAGTTACCTCTCACCTTTTTGTCAAAAAGCTCTGGGACGTGTTACCATTTCCCCACTGGAAGGTTACGCTCTCGCGTAGAAGCACAGACCGTTGGACCCGCTCGAGCCTGTCAGGGTCGCTCCGCTAGAGATCGTGACGCAGCACAGCGACGTGGCGTGTTACATAGGAACCCCATACTGTCGTTCTTCGACACAACGTCGAGAGACCGACAGAAAGGGAACGTCTAGGTTACTATTGTAACCCCGGTTCCCTGATGGAGGGAACGAGACGTTGTGTCCTTTCGTGCCACGTCGCTGTGCTGCTCGCTGCAGCGATCGTGAGTCATCCTTACGTTCCTCAGCACAAAAGGTAATGAATGAGCACGCCGTCTCCCCTTTTATACCCGGATGTCCGGGGCGGGGCATGGCATGCAAATTTCATTCGCCAAATTTCATTGGCCTTTTAAACAAAGTCAGAGTCGATTGGTTCTCAAGAGCGAACCCCATACTGTCGTTCTTCGACACAACGTCTCGTTCCCTCCATCAGGGAACCGGGGTTACAATAGTAACCTAGACGTTTTAAATGCAATTTTATGTTGACCGGAATTTGTCACAAACTTTTTTCAAAGTCAAGATCAAACATGTGCAGTTGAACTTTCTATGTTTCTCTAGCTGTTATTTTGCGGATTTCGGCTCAAAAAACTATTTTATATGTAGATCCACTTCCCAAAGAACTCTTTCAATACTCTAATCTTTTAAACCCACTCTGCTGAAAGATTGTTTACAGAACACATTTCTTCAAAAAAAATATTCCAAGTCTATATCATACGCCATAAATACACCACTAAGTGGAGATCATTTAAAGCTCCAGCTAATGCACAGCTGGACACCTTTTGAGTCCAGCATTTACTCTGGCATTTATTCTCTCCAAACAAACCCACCAGCTGAGTCAATTGATTTTCGGTGGTTCTCTCTTGCTCAGATATGACGGATACTCTCATCTGTAGCATGCGTGTAATGAGAGCTGACACGTCAGATGGGAAAGACCGCTGGGGCTTTGCACCCCCCCGACGGTCCGAAACACAGCTAGCTCATGCTGGAGATGATTAGGGTTGATTAGTTTCTCCAGCTGAGATGATCTTTTCGTCTGGCTTTTGATCAGGCGAGGAGTCCTTGACAATTTTCGTGGACAAAAGCAAGCTCAGCAGAGGTCAGCAGAATGGAGGTGCCTCCAACAGTACTGCTGGTTCCTTGACCCTAGAAGCCCTCCACCAACTGGCTGCCTCCTACTTCATCGACAGAGACAGCACGCTTCGGAAGCTCCATCACCTCCAGATCGCCTCGACCGCCATTAAGGTACATCTGACATAAAAAACACATCATACAGTCATTATTTCAGGGCCTGTAGAACAATGGTTCCTATACAGGATCACTAGGGTGCATTAACAGACATGATATGGGATGTCAAGATGACTTAAATTATTTATAAATCTCTTATCTTATTTTTATTTTTATGTCCATAAGTGCTTTATTAGTCTCTTTTTAAAGGTTCATTGGTTTATTTGCAGTAACCACTCGGATACCAAACTAGAACTAAACTATCTATCAAAATATCATTAATATAAAAATCTTTTTTTTTATTGAAAATTGTGTATGTAAAGCCAATATCCCTGCAAAAATAAAGATGCATGATGCTCCAAACCCTGCGGTGCTGACACAAGGACACAGGATTTGCGATTCATCCAGAATGATATTTATGCGTACAGCTGCAGGCGATACATACGTGCAACTTCTTCCTGCAAACAGCCATTAGCACTTTGAAGGTGATTTTATTATTCAATATGCAGTTATCAGCAGAATCACCTTACGCCTGCAGCTTTTTTAATACACTCCACTCTCACTTGCTCGGGTATTGTTTGCCACTACCAGGTATTTAAATATTAATCCATACTTAAAGTTTTGAAGAGCATAAAACTCCACATAAATGACCAAAGGTTTTCTTTTGAAAACCTCCCAGGCAGAGTCTTAATCCCAGACAGCAGTGTTCCATCCAAAAGCCATTTAGAACCCTCAGTCAATGCCGTCACATCGAGTCATTTACAGTCTCCGTCATGCAAACTGTTTTGGGGTTCGTGACTGGTTGTGGAAAGGATCCTGGGCTAAGTTGCTATTAATGAGGACAAAGCGCCTGTCGGTGTTAGTCACAGCATGCATCACAATGATGAATCAGCCCTACCCTTCGTTCAGATTCCTTTCTGCATTGACTAATTCAAGTCATTAGTTGCATCTTACACTGAGGCAGGAAAACAGATGTATGAAAGATACATGAGAGGGTTAGCAGAGGTGTTAAATGGAGCTAGTTGGGCCATTCTTCAGGGTTGCTCTTATGGATGAGCAGGTGAGGAAAGTATTTGGAGGGTGTTTGAGGGGGGCATAAATTACTTGCTTTGATTATGATGCACTGGTGCTGTATTTATTGGCTTCATTAGTTACGCTGGGTCTTCGGCAAAGATGCAGATGGCATCGGCAAGCGACCCCATTGGTGGTTTGAATAATTATCTGTCTCAACGCTCATTCATTGTGCTAAAGCATCCCTAGAAGAACAATGGTTTGTCTGCGTTAAATAATAGTTTGTGTTTAACTGTATATTTACTTTGTTAGGAGTATGTATAGTCTTATCAGCTGTTTTATGAAAAGGATAGGTGAAATGCTTACTTTGCCTTATGTTTAATCAAAGCGGTAAATCCAGAAAGTGCTTGGCAAAAAGACATGAACTGCAGATATGACTTTTTAAAGTGCTTTTTATTGTAAAAAAAAAATTTTTGTGTATTGTGTTTAAAATTTTTTTTTGAATATGCTGGAAAACAACACAAGGTAGAAAGAACTCATTTTAAGTTATTTTCAGGTTACAATCAAGTTCTGTTTTTATATAAACATTCATAGTGACCATTTCTGTCAAAAAATGAAATCAAAGCACCATAAAAATATCATAAAAGTAGTCAGCATGACATCTCTTTAAGTATTCAGCCCTGTGTGAAAGAGAAGTGAAAACACATAAATATTTGAAAGCCACCATGAATAATTGTATATCAGTTGAATCATTGCTTTTTATGACTACTGTATGAGTATGACTTCTTATGATGCTTTGTGGAAGGTTTTGTATTCTTTTGGGAACATAAGGAACCATTGTCAAACACTCTTTAAAGGCATATTTCCACAAAATGAATATTCTGTCTTGTTTTGCTCACTCAATAGTTGTTCCAAACCTTTATACAACCTGTATTATTTGTTCTAATGAACACAGAGAAAGATATTTGGACAAATGCTTCTAACCAACCAGTAGTTGGTCACCATAGACTAACATGGAAGGAAAAAGTTTCAATTGTGCCCCAGAACTTCATTCTTCAAAATATCATCCTCTGTGTTCAATAAACAAAAATGGGGATTTTCCTACTAGTTTGGTTATAGGCATTTTTCCAGATTTCTTTCTCTGAGTTTATAAGAACAAAAATATACCAGACTTTCGTTTTAGATGAGGTTTTTTAATGTTGTGCTGTGTTAAAAAAAAGCTGCTTACAGTTTTGAAGCAAAATGAAGGTGGGCACATAATGAAAATGTTAAATTTTTTCTCAAAGCCTGTGTTCTGTAAAGATGTAACAGAAAGCCTTTTATTAATTCACAGCAATCGTTTTTGGCGTTTTGTCGATTACTGTGTCCAGAATTAAATATTAGGGAGTATCGCATGTATTTCTTTGATGTGCAATTAGATGCAATGTGAAACAAAAGGCTTATTGTTTTTATGGTCTTTCTGGGGACAATGAGTTGGCCTGGACCTCAGAGGAAATGTTGAGAATTTAATGAATCTCCCTCCAGCAGTATTAACACAAGCACACAAACCTGCTGTGGGTGTAATGAAGCTGCAGTCTGTATGTCACACACACACACACACACACACACACACACACACACACACACACACACACACACACACACACACACACACACACACACACACACACACACACACACACACACACACACACACACACACACACACACACACACACACACACACACACACACACTTTCCTGGTTCCCGCCCTTGACTTCAAGGTACTCAAAGCACTTTTTTACTGTTTTGCCACACATGATAAATTATCTAGCTTTTATATTATTTTACTGGATTTGCAATGTCCTTCTGTAAAAAAAATCCATATTGTTATGCTATAGCAAAGAGATGAATGATTCTGCCTGGGCTGCAAAAATATAATAAAAATGTTTTTTAATTAAATAAAGTGATGTTAACCTAATTAGTTTCATGATAAATGAGGAGCAGATGCAGGCCAGCTCTTGCATCATTAGACAAACAGAGGTGGGCCTATACAGCTGTCACTGCTATTGCAGGAGAAAAAGTTTGACTGTTTTAACGTTGCCTCGCTTTTTTTAAATGTAATAATTTTGGAAGTATCTCAATAATGAGTAGCCGAGCGAGAGAGAACCAAATGGAAAACTGAGGTGTTTTACAACAGTTTTTTACCTAAAAATGTCAAGAAATTAATATAATCTTAAAAATTACTCTAAATTATAATATTTATTTGCTGGCCTCTAAAATATTTTATATTCTAGAAAAGTTTTAAGTACAATCTTTTTAAAATTACTAAAATTGATTAATGGCACTGCAAATGGAATAAGAATTAAAGAGAAATCTGGAAAAATCATTGTTTTAAACCTCTTAATACGTAAATATTTATGCAAAAATGAAAATTCTGACATAATTTTATCAACCCCTATCTTGTAATTTTAAACCTGTTCATCTTTCATTCTTTTGCAGAACACAAAATAAGATATTTTGAAGAATGTTGGTAACCGAACAATGTCGGTACCCATTCACTTGTGTTGGTTTTGTGTCCATGCAATAGAAATGAATGGGAAGCACTGTTGCATTCTACAAAATATCTTTTTTGTTCTGCAGAAAAAAGTCATATACACTGTAAAAATATTTCATTTGGCTCAGTCAATATAACAAAAATAAACAGTTATCAGTGTAAATAATCAGTGTAAAATATTGAAATATTTAGTAAAAATCCAACAGTTATTCCATCTAAAATATATGTATTTTAAAGTTACTTTTGTAATATACATCTAATATTTGTTAAGTCATTTTTGTAATATGCACCTAATATTTTTTTTTTAATTCTAACAGAATTGTTGGAGATAATCAGATTTACTGCACAAAATTTAAACCTCGATTGTATTTATTTCGTAGCTTTAAAAATGACTAATATTTTGTGTAAATTGTTTCATATAAATACAAGCAACCTTTTTTAAGCGTAGGTTTAAGAAAGAAATCAGAATTTTCTATTTAGGTACACTATCCCTTTAATTTGAAAATCGCAGCTGGTCAAGTTATTTACATTTCATTATCCATTTATTTAATTCAACAAAGTAAATAATTGATTTCTCTCTCCAGGTAACTGAGACCCGGACCGGCCCTCTGGGCTGCAGTAACTATGACAACCTGGACTCCGTCAGTTCCGTTCTGGTTCACAGCCAGGAAAACAAAGTTCAGTTACAAGGTACAGAAATGCACGACCCCAAGCGGCTTTAGGTACGACACTCATCCTCATCACAATGCTAATTCCAGAGTGCTTTCCAGAGGTCGTGGCCATGTGATGATCTACACGATCAAAGCGGCGGTGTTGGCGTTGTCTAATTAGCCGGCTAATTATACACAAATCTTGAATGTGGATAGTTGACCGTGCTGGCTAATTAGATTAAAGGATTTAGCAACTGACAAGAATGAGGTCCTGTGGACTCAGCTGTGGAAAACTGGAGATGTGTGGCCAATCTCACACATTTCCTTCCTGTATTTCTTCCTCTAGGGCTTCAGGCCATTCTGCCTGATTATTTAAGGAACGGCTTTGTTCAGGCCGCCTTAGGATATATAGGCTGCAATGCCGAAGGCCAGTTTGTGTGCAAAGAAAACGACTGCTGGTGCCAATGCGAAGCAGCGTTTCCCCGCTGTAACTGCCCTGAGGCTGATATCCGCTCCCAGGAGACCTACCTGGAGCGCATGAGGGAGGCCTGGAGACTGGAGAACCAGGATTTTCAAAACTCAGGTGACAAAGCATCTTGCTTATTTCTTTGTTTGGCCTTCTGAATGGTTTCTCACCTCTTCATTCTGCCAGGTCCTATTGAAATCATATTAAGATTGTGGTGGTACAACATCTTTATCCATATGTTGAATGTCTTGTCTGTGCTGGTCAACCATCTAGATCAGTCCCAAACCAGCACAAACCAACCTAAAGAATTATGGAAATGTGTGCAGATTCAAGTTGTTTAATTCTTTTCTAAAGGGCTCTAAGCAGCATGAGTAAACCTTGACTCATAATCCTCTTCACTAGTCATTTATAATGCAATAGCATAACATTTTATATAATTTAAGCTTATACCACAGTCTCATGCTAATGTTTGACAAGGTGGCGGATAAGTGTGAATTTGTACAACTGTATTCAGCTATTCAAGTTTTTATTGTCCAATAATTGAACATTTTTGTACAATTCACATTGCGCAAATTTATACAATTTTACCACTCTGTAAAAAAAGGGTGAATTACCATTTCATTCTCATGGAAATTCATAACTATTTGCTATGTGGTCAGTTTGTATCAATTTGTAGGATCTTGTTAAAATGTTTCAGTACGTAGTAGTACAAATTCACATTAAATTTGTTGGAAATATATGTCTACAGTGATGCCAACTGAAATTAGCCTGTTAATTGTGTTGGATTGTTGCTGTTATGATGCACAAAGACTTACACAACGTATCACATTGACTGATACACCATGAGTTGGCTTTTTTGCAAATTAGTCAAATGTGAAAGCGCAAAGAGCTGCTGTCTTGTATCTTGGGCTTTGTTTGAATGTACGTTCCTCAACTTTTTCTATGTAAGAGGTAGACTAAACAATTTCCCATAGTCCAATACATCACACAGAGATGTTTGGTCGGTGTACCACTACAATTGGCATACTACAGCATTGCTGCTAATTTATGATGAATGACAGCTACATTTTGAAACTCTTCACTAAAACCTAATTCGAGTCTATTCTTCATTAGATGAGTTTCAGAGCTTTGTTGCTAGATTGCCAACGCAGAACGCTCTAAACTCATCACACATTCAGCAGCTGTGGAGGACAGACAGCGCACTATTACAACGCTACCGGCAGCTGGAATCCCAGCTTAACCTACTGCTCACCAAGACTCGCCGCACCACTAACAAGCTCTTCAGCCTCAGCAAAAGATGCCGCACTCAGCCTAAAATAGTCTCTCTGAGGGAGAGGTAAGAGGTATTTATACACACATTAAACCAGTGAAACACAAGTTTTTGAATGTATAATTATGCAAGTCATGCAAATGAAGCTACATGAAACGCTGCTATGATTGAGTCTATGAGGAATTCTGAGTATTTCTGCTACCTTTAATAAATTATGGTTTCAGAATGATTTGTGTTTTTGCATAATTTTGTGCATAAAATACAGTAAGATGTATTACTTGTTTCTAGATAGTGATGCTGGACCATATCTCAAACTTTGCTCGTACAAAGTTTTTCGAGAACAGAGACAGACCATTTACATTATTGTAAAAGTAATAAACTATATATATGTAAAGCATTTGCATTTGTGAAACAGGAGAAACAGGTTGAAATAAAAGTGTTAATATTCACATTTAAGAGTAATAATTGTAGATGTACTTAGGAAAAGTAAAAAATAAATTGTAAGCTTGAGATTTTAGTCCTGGTTCGTCCTCCACTGGTTCCATTTTGTTGAACAGACACAGTGGACCGAAATGACCACAATACATTTAGAATGGATGATTACATTTTTTTTTATTAATTTAGTAATTTATTCTAAATTGGCAGATACTTAAATTCTGGTATTATTTTGTATACAGTAATGCAGTGAAAAATTTAAAGTACAAGTAAAACAGCTGTAAAATATTAGTATAGAAGTTTCATCTGTATTAACATTTATATTCGTACACAGTTTTCCAGTGTGAAATAAATAAAAATGTTAAAACAGCCAATGATAAGCCAGTATCTGTTTTTATCAAATCAAATTTTACACAAAGAAACACTACCTTTAAATACAAAAAAATATAAAAGTTTTGTATGAGATTAAGGCATAGATCTGTTTTAAAAGGAAATTCACAACATAACTACACCATATGTCTAAAATTTGAATTTACTGCTATTCTTTGAATTAGAAAAATGTGTTAGAATATGCTATGTGACCCTATTTTTTGACCATTAGAGCATCTGTATACAAATTGGCTTTATTTTGTCTCAATAATTCCTATTATTTAATCAACAATGTAGTTTTGTATTTATTTTACCGTGTATTTCTTCATTTAGCAGATGCTTAAAAAATTGCTTCAATTGCGTATTTTTTCAAAGACACATTTGATGGCGTAAAAAATCATAATGCAATGTAGGTTGCTTTGGATAAAAGCATCTTGCAAACGTATAAGTGTGCATGTAATTAAAACTTTTCCGGAGGCCGCCTCTTTTGAGAACCTTTGGTTTAGAGGATGACCTTAATTAATATGAAATCTATATCTGGAAATGAATAAAAGTAAATGAATCATAAATTAGATAAACATTGAGTCTCTTTGAATAAGTAACCCCTGAACAGCATTGTTTTCTTCTGGAGACATAGCAAACACTTGAAGTAGCCATTATACCTGGGGTATTTGATTAGAAAGTCCAATTGTCTCACCACGACTGACCTCCAAATGAGTGTAGAAGACTAATGGCTAATCTATTGTTTAACCACCCACTCCAGCCTCTGAGGCTATTGCTGCACTAATGCATTACCTCAATCCCAGTGATGCTTTCCAATGCAGTATAAGCAGAGCTCAAGGTTGAAAAGCAATTAGCACTGTTGTTAAACAAAGCTGTTTATTGGCAGTCAGTATATCATTTGTTTGTCTCTACTCATTGCCTTACTATCTTTGCAATGATTTGCATACATTACAATCCAGATATTTGCAGTTTTCTCTCTACCTCAATTGTTTTACCTTTCCTGTTGTTTTTTAGGCCTCTGAGCTACTGGCTTAAATTCCCGCTCTCCGTATTGTACTGCAGTGAGAATAACCAACTCGGGTTTTACATAGAGGAACTGCGCACATGCGCCTGTCCGTACGAGTACCCCTCATGTCAGGCCGTCATTCCTTGCGAGGTGGGCGACGGCCCCCGTTGCGCATCTTGCTCCACAGACAACCGAACCCGCTGCTCTGCCTGCAACGTGGGTTACGTACTCAGTCATGGACTTTGCAAGCACGCCGTACCCAACCCAACAGACCACTATCTTGGTTTCGAAACGGACCTGCAGGACCTGGAGCTCCGTTTCTTGCTGAAGCACCACGACGGGCGCATCGCGGCGCACGCCATATTTGTGAGCAACGACGTGCACCTCAATGTTTGGTTTGACCCTTCTTGGAGAAAAAGGATGCTGCTTACGCTCAAGAGCAACAAGTTCAAATCGAATCGCGTACATATGCTGCTCGGTATCTCGCTGCAGATATGCATGACCAGGAACTCCACTTTAGAGCCGGCGCTGTCCGTCTACATCAACCCGTTCGGCGGCAGTCATTCGGAAAGCTGGACTATGCCTATTAATCAGAGCGGTTACCCGGACTGGGAGAAAATCAAACTGGACGTTCCTATGGATTGCTACAATTGGACTTTAACGTTGGGCAACCGGTGGAAGAGCTTTTTTGAAACCGTGCACTTCTATCTGAGGAGTCGCATTCGGAGCGATTCCTCTCAGGGAAACGACACGGTGTTTATCGAGCCACTAGAGGTGGCAAATCCTTCTCAAAACTTTGGATACATGAAGATCAACAGTATGCAGTTGTTTGGTTACAGCATGCACTTTGACCCTGAAGCTATCCAGGACTTGATCCTGCAGTTGGACTATCCGTACACACAGGGTTCTCAGGACTCTGCCCTACTGCAGCTAATGGAGATCCGATATCGGGTCAATAAACTGTCTCCTCCTGGTCCACTGCCCTTAGATTTGTTCTCGTGCCTGCTCCGACACAGGCTGAAGCTCTCCAGCCCTGAGGTACAGAGAATACTTTCCACACTGCAGACTTTTAGTGCCAAACAACCGTTCTACAAAGAGTACGAAGCTGCAAAACTTTGTAGTTGAAAAGCAAACCAATTTATTTTTGGCATTGATGTTTGTCTTTACGGACTGGAAAACGACTTTGACTGAAAAGCGAAAATTCCTTTTTGAGGGGGGTCATTGTTGTCGGTGTTTGATAATAATTCCTTCCTCTTCACAGACGTGTTATATATTTGATGTCTTTGGTTCAAATGGTAGTTGAGATGAAACCAAGTTTTGCACAATTTTATCGACTCTGCCATGTTTTAATTAAATAAATAGTCCAAATTTGTTAGAATGTGTTCTCACTCGGCTTGGGGTTGGCTGGATTCCAACTCTGTAATTGCAACGGAGCATATTAAACATTTATTTATCTCAAGTTGAAAACCGAGTAACCGACAAATGAGAACTTTTAGCAAAATCTGTCATGAACATGTCAAGGTCATTTTACTCCAAACTCAAAAGAAAGTAAGAAATCCTCACTGATGGACTGAAATCACTTGAAAAACATTTTTTTAATAATATTTTAAGACAAGTTTTTTCCAAGAACCATTTTGTGTTTTTTAATGGTTATGCAAATTCTATTATTATGATCCTATTTTGGTAGATTTAAGGATTTTTAGAGACTTAAAGACTTAAGATTAGAACTAGTTGTGGATTCTCATGTTTTCTTTGCAATTTAAAAAAAAATAGAAATTGGGATTCATGTCCGACTTTCACAATATTGCTGAATTAAGCTGCATTTAGCAAACACTTTTTTATGATGGGTATATTTATTACAAAATGATAAATAGTAACCTTTCATAATTTAGAGATATGAATTATTTATTTTTGGCTTGGTGTAACAGGTTACTTTATAATTAACAGACTGCATACATTGGTTAAAGTAGTAATAGTGTACCCCAAAAGCGAAATTCTGTCATCATTCACATACCCTTTTTTCTTTTTAAGCCTATTTCTTTTGCAGACCACACAAAAGTGAATATTGAAGTTTGTTGGTAGGTTTCTCCCCATTAACTACCATTGGTTTAGTGTCCACACAAAAGAACCAATGTTTTTTGATAAATAAAAATTACTTTTTTGTAGAAAAAATGTATTCAGGATTAAAATGTCAAGAGGGGGAGTATATGATGACAGAATTCTCATGTAATTATTGTCCGGTTAAAATCTTCTACGGTAATACAAATTAGTGTTAAAAATAATCATAATACGCAATAAGATGCGATATGATGATGATGAGGATGGGAAGGGAACTTCAGTTGTCATACAAATAATATTAATATTAAAACTGGTTTATGCATCTTTTAATTTTGGGGTAAGTGAGGCATGTTTGTGAAGAATACAATATGAATTGCCTTTTATTCACTTATTGATTATAACTTAAATAAACCAATATAAAAAATTACATCATGCACAAAATTAAATCATATTTGTACAAAATATGTATTTTACATTCTAAGACAAAAAATTGTTAAACTGTTCAGTTTTTCAATACTGCATAATTATATAAAGACAAAAATTTCAAATATTCAATTTCCCTGATGTATATGTATTTATAGGTCAATGAATAGGTCAAAACAGAAGCCATTTAAAATGAAATCCCACATCTATTAATAAACATGATTTTCTGTTTGATTCCCGAAACACCTTCAAACTCATCCCTCAACGTCTCCTCGATGAAGCTCTTAACAATCATTATAGCTGAACCTGAAAAGATGGACAGCATAAGGTCTCCTCCCACTTCCTTTATGGGAGATTTAGTGCCTTTTCCAGAGACGAGCACTGGCACTCATCGGCGGCGAATAACGATGAGGAGAGTGACCTACCCCAGTCCTCTACTCTGTCAACGCTCCTGGTGTGATGGATGAGCACTGAGGAGATGGAGACAAGCTGGGCCTAAAAGGCAGGAGCTCTGGACAGAGCCCATTATCTCACATCCTTCTCCACAGCTGCAGAAGCCGCTCGAAGCACGCAAGCTATTTACCTCGGTAACCGGGGTTCAAATGAATTTGTTTTAGGCTCAGCAAAACCATCTGCCACTCCGGAAAGGCGGGCTGTGATTGACATCCGCATTGTAAAGTTAATTTCACCATGTTTCTTCTATCCGTCAGACAAGCTTGACCCGCAAGGTGCTGCAGAGTAAGGTGACCAGATTTTCATCAGTGTGGATGTGGCATGGGGTGCCATTCACTGTGGGCAATTCGGCTGATGTGATGTCATGCTACAGTCCTGTAAGAAGACATCAAAAGCGCTGAAGGGCAATAATCTATAGCTCAGAGGACTAGATAAGGCAAATAATTCCTGCTATGCAGTGTATGTCAGACTCATACACCAAACGAAAAAAATCTAAGAAAAATTAAGAATTTTGAGACGTATTTAAAATTGAGATTCTGGTATGAATTACTCCCCCTAAAACCTGTAAATTGTGCTTTTTATTGGTTGAACACAAAGAAAGATATTTGGACAAGTATTACATTGTATGTGGGATACAGAAATATTTATATATTTATGTCTTTTGCACGGGAAAGTTTTCTGCACTTCAGAGAGCGAAAAGATGATACAGAGCGAGAGACAGTCGTTCACTATGATATTAACAGGCTCAGTAGGCTGAAAGTTTTGAAATCTTTAGTGACAGTAAAATGTGACAGGTTCTGACGAATAACAACAAAACACACAACGTAATTATCTGGGGACTGTATAGGGACTCGAAAAATTAAAAGCGAGTACCAATTAGCTTTAAAGATGAAAGACTTGAAAACAGAAGTGAAATTATGCTAATAAGTGCATCAAGTTATAATAATATTTGCATAAAGATCAGAGAGAAAATCTCAGGCAATATTTCTGGACAGACAAACAATGATCTCATTCAGGGCCTGCTTCGCTTATGGGACGATTCATTGTTGATTCCTTTAAGTCAGACAATTAAATGTTGTGGTAAACAAAACAAAAAACGCCACTGGATGAGTCAAAAGACAAACTTGACTTACATTTCATCTGCTCAAATCGTCTTGCAGTACTGAATGTAGACAATTGTGTCATGTCCTTTACAAAATGGTTTATAAAGTGTCTAACAGTTAAAAGGATTAATTGACAAAAATACAACAATCCATATTTTAAAATAATAATTTACTAATCTTAATTATGAAATAAAACAAAGGGAGATGGGAATTATTTTATCACAATTTAATCATTTGATCAGTATCTTTACTTTTTGTCTAAAATGAGAAGAAACGTTTTCTTGTCATTTTATCCAGCAGTTTCTTTGTCACACCACGAGACGTTTTTAAAGAATTTAAAAGGAGTCCTATTCTATTCTGTACTCTTCAACCATTTCTATAAAAGAAAAGTGTGTATATTCTTTTCTATTGAACTAATTTAAGATATTTAGACATACAGTTTTGTAATAATGAAAAATACTTCAATCAAGTATCCAAAACTTAAACCGGTAGTGTATAAAGGTCTTTCGTAATCAACTGTGATGTCCTTACGAATGACCTTAAATCTCTATCTACATACAGAGCACTTTCATTATTTATGAAGTTGACGTCCCTTATATCCACTGCTTTATATCCTTATGTTCGGTAGAATGTATATTAATATACATTGATACTCAGATGTGAAACGGTAAGATGGAAATCAGCAGAGGAACTGTGTGAGAAGTAGATGCATCTATATTCAAGAGAAGAAAACTTTAACTTTTTTTTTCTTTTCTTACATTCAGAGATGCCCCACTCTCAGTTTAAAGCTAAGGGGTAAAAACAATAAACGTATTGACTGTGTTTTCTCTCTGTGGCCGTGATTTAGATGTTGTCCCGGGGCAGGAGATCTGGGCTTGTGTTAATCAACAGTTCAGCAGTAAAGCGCTAAAAGCCTGATTGATCAATAAAACAGCATTGTGCAGAAACAATTCCAGGCCTGGTTTTTCTCCACAGGCTCCTGAGTCACTCAGCTAAAAACACCTGAGTACCATCCCTGAAATGTCACAGAGGGAAAGATGCAGTTTTTAGAATAAGCATGCACACAAATACACACACGTATGCAGAAGGAATGAGTGGGCTCCCCATGGTGCTTAAGTGCTTTGGTTGCTACGATTCACATATTCAATGAGCCCCAGCACACAAAATTGGTGCAATTTAAAACCTCATGGCCAAGCGCACTGCTTGAAATGACTTGGACTCCTTGAAGTGCAAAAAGAGTTTTATTGTTATGATTGAAAGAACATTACTATGGTATTCTATGTGAAGGAGGCTCTACTGTTTTATAAACCAATATTCAACATTCTTGTGGAATTAATACAAAAGATCTTGGTGAAAGTTAACCTTCAGAACAAACATTAAAATATATAGAATAATACCTTAAATATTATTTAAATATAAAATATCATCCTTCAATTTTTGTTTAGGCTAAAAAAACATTTTTTAATCATTTCAAATGTATAGCTCCAAAAATGTAACTCATAATGCATAATACATTTTTTCAAAAGGCACTCTTGTGTGGTGATAAAAGTATTATCAATTGTATTGGCTATACATGAATGCAATCAAACTTCAAAGAGTGCATTATTAGTTTTATATTTAACCTTGTTACTTTGTATTTCCTCCTGTCTGGAAAAACACTTGCATTTTTGTTCTTTCCTTTTTAAGACATGCGTGCCCTGTACTGTGATTGGTCATATGATCTAGTAATGTCTCTGAAAACATGTCACAGCAGTAACTGGATGCCTACAATCCTGGCATTTTCTGTAGTCCAAGACACCTAACTTCTGTTTCAGAGCATAACTATCATGAGCTTTGGGATTTTACAATTTTTAACAGGCCCAAGACAACAGACACAAGGGCATTATATATAATATATACATAACAAGGGATAACGACACTGGGAAGGTGTGGGGAGCAATGACGGAAGATAAACAGGACAACAAGGGGGCGGGGTCAAAAGATGAGACAAGAGAGCACATGGCATGTCAAAACAATGCCATGTGACACTGACAAAGAAAACAGGTCTGCCATGAATCTGCAAAAATGAGAAAAAACATGATCAAGAGAGTCAGAATCATGACAGATTGTTTACAGGTAATAAAACAAACACAACCACAAAAAGAAAATGAGGTTTATAATCCAAAGTATTATTAATATTCGTGTGTTTGCTTCTTAACTTTTACTCTTTATGCAATGACTTTGAAATAAGACATGCTGACATTCAGGGCTTTACTGAAAACCTTCAGGGCTTCAGTCCCCTTAGTTTTTAGGCCTCTTACAAAGTTTTACCAAAACAGGTGTTTTTTTGGTTAAGAACATCCTGATCCTTTTCCCCAAGTGAAAATTCCCCATTTAAAATGATAAATAAGCCACATCAAATTTCTTGAAATCTGATTGGTTCTTGTTTTGTAATCCATTTCTTTCTAACTCATAAGATATCTTTTGTGCTCAATTTAAAAGCTCACAGACTGTATCTGTAAAGATCTTTTGCTCTAGCTGAAGTCTTTCAATCTGAGTTAAACTCAATCACTTTTTACATGGTTGCATTTTGGTTTAAATTGTAATGAAAATTGGGTATAAGAAAAGAAATTTAAATGTTCCTTTGTACAATGACAATGGCACTTCTCCTGGACATCAATAACCGATATAAATTCCATGTAAAAATCTTTTGTGTGAACCATCTCTTTATCCGAAAAGTTTCTCAGTTCATTCACTGCGCACTCACTTGAAAACAGACTGCAAATCGTGCCTGTCAATTTCCAAGCTGTCATGCAAACTCCCTCCTACAAGAATTTAGCCCAGCAGGGAACATCAGAACAATTCTCCACTTCAATTTTTCTTCTTTATAATGATACAATGCTGAATGTAATGACGAAAAACAGGCAAAAGGATGTTATTTACGCATTACTCACACCAACAGAGCATTATGCAAATGCTACTCACCTCCCATCAAACAGCTCGCTATTAGAACATCTACATGAGAAATTATCCTCCTTCCTGTGACTAGAACAGTTATTATATTCAACAATAACACTGAAAAAACGATAAAAGACGGAATCAGAAATGAGTAGCTGAGCATTGTGGAAACCAAGAAAATGTTTTACAAGCTTATTAAAGATCATTTGCATGACAGCATTTTTTGTTAAAAAGCAAGAGTTTGTGATCTGATAGTTGGTTTACAGAGAAAAAAATCTAACAGCTGCGGCCCCGGGGAATTCTAAGTTTATGAAAAACTCATTAAAAAATAACAACACAGAAACACTACATAAATCAGCCATCCACAAAACTTCACCTAGAGGAAACAAGAGGGGACAGCTCTGCAATTAAGGAACATGTAAGAAATGTCCACATCAGCAGTGTGTGCAGTCCACAGAGACATTGCTTTCAAAACCTGGTGATAAATAATCACACAATTCACTGCACCGGGCTTATCACTGGGTTAAAACAATCAATTCCACAATGTAGATTTCTAATGTTTTTATTCCATTCTGTTTACTTTGGTACTCCATGGTGTTTCATCCTGATCGGATCGAAATGAAACGACAAGTTTAAAGCTGATGCTCTTAACGGACCATTACCATCACCTGCAAAACCACAGGAGGGTTGATAAAGTTAGACAAACTGGTTACAAATATGGCCTAAATCTCTTCAAATTGATCTTCGGTTTCAAATGGCATCCACTCAATTTTATAGACAAAACAGAAACTTTTCTTTGGAAATACAAAGAATAGAATCCCAGTGGATTATTATGAGCGGTAAATTATCACTATTTATTTCGGGGTGTCACAATATACCATTAAATTAAAAACAATGATTGTCAATAAAGTGTTAATCTATAATCTATAAATGTTGTCTTGAGAGACACAATAGATAATAAATCTAAAAACTCTCACTTCAATCCCAACATGTGTATGCTGATGTATAAAAAGGTAATAGTTACTTATGAAAACGTAATATGGTTACCAATCCCCAGTATTTTGCATTATGATATACAGTATTAAGTATATGTTATGTTCATATATTTATTTGGTTATCCACATCTAACACATCTAAGATTGTTTTGTATAACCCCAATACACAGCTAGAGGGGTTCCAGTGTGTTACTAGCAATTAGTCTCACAGGGACATTGGATTAGACACCAAAGTATAGCCTGTACGTGAAAAGCGTCTGAAACAGGAATTTAGGTGACTGAAACTGGCCATCTTGCTCTCGTGCTGGTTAAGGGACGCTGCGTGTGAGATTAAAGGGCCCGAGGGGTCAGAGAGAGGTCAAAAGCTTCATAGTCAGATGACTCTAGATGCCTGTTCTCGAAGATGAGAAAATACCACTGAGCTTTCCATCAAATCAACCTTCAGCTCAAATCCTGAGGGTGTTCAACGCTCACCAGCCAACAGACACTATAGTTTCTTCAATACAAATCTCACTTTTAAAACAGGTCAGTCCAACAATGAGTTGTCATCATTCACTTTCATCTTTATTTATCTTGAATCTTTGTTCTTTAAAAATTACATACAGATTTTGTTATTCTGGCCATATGACTCAATCCTGCTTATTATCAGAGATTAAACAGTCAGTGATCATACACAATAGATTGGGTCAGCCGATCAAATTTACAAAAGAAAGTTTATTAGCATAAATAAAGAAAGAGACACTAGCTCTGGGCAGAGAAGGAAATTGTTTTAAATAATTTAAATCTAAAGCAGACACCAAAAATAAATACAAAATATGCAAAATATCGACTCTTTAAACACCTTTCATTGCCTGATAAAATAAGACCTCATAATCCTCGAGACTTTTAGAATGAATTGCAGTTTGGTTATGCAAGAGCATTCTACGAGGTCTCGAAGCCACGTAAAGAAGCTCCCCTGACGGATAATGACGAAATCTATCACGTCTGCTGCCAAATCGTCACTGTTAATTCACTTATAAAATTAACTATATGAACCGTAGTGTCTACCAAAAGATATATCTTCCTTAATACTAGAACATCATCAGCAGTTCATGTAACTGAATCAGTTTTCTTTGAAGAACAAACACAGCCGTGGGATACGGCATGTAATACAGTCTGCCCATACATATGGAGATGTGAAATAAAAGAATTCTCTCAGTCTGGGACGGCTCTCATTACTCTTAATACAGGTGTCCCGTGATGGTTACCTTCTACTTCATCATCCACCGGTGCTCTGGCACACGCATGCAGTCATTGGCATTTAGTGAGTTCTTCTAACAGGACTTTAAGATGACCTGAGGCTTTGATGGAGAGATTGAGACAAATCTGTCTTGAGAGACAGCAGTAAGTATTCCCACTTGGAAAGCATCTCCTAGAACAACTTACAACTCCTACGATTTATTTTCCCTAATAAGTAGACATAGAAGTGTCTTTGAATGAGCCAGACAAGGCATTTTATAAGAGATGTTTTACATTTGAGTTCAGTAATCTAACTTAATAGCATGATTATATAACTACCAAAGCATCAGATTTTTTTCCTGCTTTTATGGCCCTTGGCATGTTCACCAGGGGTTCATGCACTGTTCTTTGTAAAGCTGGAACATAATTTGGATCTTATATTCTAGTGAGCTGCCACCCTAGGCAGTATTTTAAGGTATCACAGGCGCACTCCTGAAGTGAAGGCTGTTCCAAAGGCAGGCTGTATAATTATACCGCCTCATGGGATGCTTCATTCTGGCCAGATTCTGAGGCGACATTATATCCATTTCAAACAATGTGATCCGAGATGGCAAGCTTGGTAACAAAAATAACACCAAATAGAATTGTTATATGCTACAGTACATAAAGTTAAATGTAATTAATGTGTAAAATATTGAATGATGGACAGTTAAACACCGTTTTATTAAGATTACAGATGTTGTGCCACTGGACGGAAATGTTTGCAAGGCCTCTGGGCAGTTATAGCATGCCCACAGTCCCATTTATTTGAATGGAAGATCTTTTTAAATCTGGGGTGAAGTAAAAAATACACAGCATATTTGCTTCATGCACTGTGTAAGCCCCGCTCCAGAGAATCAGTCATTACTAATGGAATTTGGTTAGAGAAAATATAGTGGGAGTGGCTTGTACATTGATAGCCATTTGATTGGATGTATAAAAACAGTCATTATATTTTGAAATTAAGCCATCAGCAGACTGAAAGTTTGAGGGGACGAGTTGACGCATTGACCACCCAAGCTTGTCTGACATCATCAGAGATGGACGGCCACTATTGGGCAGAAGTGCATTTTTATATTGGACCTTGCCTGTGAAAACAAGACTTTTGAAGTTAAAAGATCTGACTTCATTTCACTTTGATTTCATTCTTTGACATGGTCTTATTCAGTCAATATTAAAGATTTCAATGTTACAGAATGTTCCTTACATTGTCTTGAATGGTTTTATGTATAAAAAAAGTAAATCACAACGGCCTCCAGCTGGGTTTTTACAGGCAGGGTCAAAATTTAATTGGAATGTCTTTTGGAATCTCACATGCTTGTCTGCGACTATCAAGATGCTCAGGCACCTTGTTTGTCCTTCAAGAAAATCCCTTGGAACCTCATTTGAGTTACATTTACAACCCGTGTTTCATTGTGGTTGTAAAGTATAGCTGTGGGAGAAATCAAGTCACTACTCCGCCCTCTATGCCACAATCTTAGAACGACAGATTACAAGGACACATGATCTTTGTGATGCTTTACCATCCCAGCGGTTAAGCAAAACCCAATTTACATGATCTCTAATAAGAATCATTGAAATAGTAGAAGAATAAAGCGTTTGTGTTATTTTAATCAAATGCTAATAAAATATATTTATCTAATATACTGGCTTGTATACAGTATTATAACAGGATACAAGAAGTGATGAATTACTCACAGTCTAGTTTCAAAGCCACATAAATGTATTTGTTTGTTTGTACACAGAGAAAGATGTTTCTGAACGAATGTTAGTAACCAGCAAGTTCTTCGACCCACATTGACTAACATAGTAATTTGTCCTACTATAGCAGTTAGTGGAGTCTAACAACGGATGGTTGTAAGAATTCCTTTAAATACCTTTCCTTTTTAATTCTGTAGGTAAAAGTATACAGTTACATAAATTGTCAACACAGATTCTTGGTGGTATTATAACAACATTTGGATTGAACAACATGTATGACACAGTCCTCCGACACCTCCAGTCTAGCAGAATATTGGTTAAGTGTATTTCTCTGTGGGTTAAGTATATATATTTATTATAAAACCAGAGCACTCGGCTGTTATAATGACTGAACGCTTTTTGACACTTAGACTGACAGTAATGTGAGCCAATTTAATGAAGTAGCAATTTCAGCCTCATTTACATTTCTATTAAGAGTTTTTCTCTTTAAACTTTTGAAGCAAAGGGGTCATATCACTGTCACAGACATGCTGCATGCTAATGGTCAAGTATGAAAAAATGATCCCGCTGTTATATATGAAGATTGCTTTACCAAAATCCTATGAAGCATTTTTTACATTTAATTAATATTAAATTTTTCCTGTTGGTCTGTTGGCTCAGTATGAATGTTAAACAATGTTTGTTGAATCAAACAACAATATTGATGCCAATAAATTCAAAGTTTATTTAATATTTATCAAAAGCTACAAATCCATCCAAAAAATGTTGGTTCATATCTACAGAATAATTTTGAAGACTGAGCACAAACAAACGCTTTAAAATATCACCATTTTGGAATGCATTGAATGAATTATGATTGGTCAAAAGGACCTTTGGAAAGAAACTGCATCATGCAGGTCATTTTAAACAAAAAAAAAACAAAAAAAAGCGATTAGGCATGAAACATTGATGGAGCAGTGAGTAGATAAAATAAAGGGCAATTCCAGTGTTATGGGCTTACAATTTTGCGTTATGGAAGAAAAAAAAAAACGCTATTAGAATGTAATTGTTTGCAGTTAACTGAACCAATTATTTATTTATAAAACGCTTCTTTAGATGTTTAAACATGAATGATCCTGCATAAGAGATGTTACAAAATAAGGACACTGTTTTCGGGAGACAACAAACTTCATACGATATATGTGAATTAAAATGTACAAACCATAAGCAATTATACCCAACAATTGGTCAATGGATAGCTCTTTATGAAAATAAACTTATTTCTATATTTTCCATTTTATGTGTTCGTTTATGAGCAAAATGTAGTGTTATGGATGTGACAATCCTGAAAGAAGCCCTTACTTGATAATGAAAAATAAATCACTAAAAATAAAAACAAGGCTCTAAAAACATAAAGAGAGACCTCACATGGGCATCTGAACCAAATTATGACATCTGTGCTACAAGTATAGGAAAATATCTATATATCTGAATCTATATTTTCATTGTAAGGTTGACATTTTTACAGAATCGCCCTTAACAGCAAAATCAACAAACTCTTTTTTATTTGGCTTTTATAGCTTTTTGGAAAAGAGCTCTTCACAAATATCCATCATATGCAGATTTAATGCAAGAAACGTCAGTAATTTGGTCATATACAGATTAGGAGAAATCCTATACACAGGGACTATTTATTTTCACTCTCACTTTCCTTTGAAGTGCTGATTTAAAATATGCATTGACATATTATAAAATCATGTTATTCACTTTTTATTTGTAAAGATCTCCTATTTGTTCCTTATATACCATAGATGTTGCTGTGTTCTTAGTGTTGTTCCCTAATGGAATATGTATTTCACACCGCATTGATGCTGGCTGCACACTCTGCAAATCAGACAGCAGCGGTTCACACATTTAGTTTGAATTGTGGGATACACACCAAGTGCATCTGCAGCTTCAGGGCAAATTGTTCAGCACACCTCCCACCATGCAACATAATAGCCAATAATGTCTACAATATAATGGAGAATAAACTTTCTTTCTGGAGTTAACACTTTTTTGAAAGTCAAAATAAATTTGGTAATTTCTAAGGTTGCTATTAGTATGCAGAGCCAAATTAACACTTACTTTAATGATCCTTGATATAAAGGAGGCAAATAATCATCACTGACTTTGGGTGAAATTTATTTTTGTGTGTGTGATTTTATGGATCTTTCACTGCTTTTATGAGTCTTGTCTATATGAGAAAGACAAGTGAATTCATCTGCTTGTTGCTTTTACTGGTTTGAAAAATAAAAATTATTTTAAATATGATACTACTGAATGTTTTACATTGTCAACATGGGAATTTTGTTTAAAAGGATACTGTGTCCTTGCAGAAAATTATTTTCCAGAATTGTTTACAAGGTTTATATTTCGGTTATGCTGTTTGTCCCAAAACTTCCCACAAGTAAAATTGTTTAAAGGACAAGTAACTCATGCTCTCATGTTATTCTTGAGTACCTCTAGTACAATCTGTAGTAAAATCGCGTTGTTCATATATCCGAAGAGTAATTATTTTCCACACATTTACAGACGATAGATACAGTGTTACCACTTTTTACATGAACAGCGCTCTAGACCAGTTTCCTTACATAGACTTCTCCTTGAATATACACGCTGATGCTTGTGCTCTGCCGAGCTCTCTGATTGGTGTGCAGGATTTCATGGCCAAATGGCCAATAAATATCTTGTGATTTCATGATGTCTGCAAGTTGAATATTTAAAAAAAACTTTCCGAAAAATTTGGCTGTATGGGGGTGTGTATTGAGCACAGAAATACTGTCATGTGTCTAACATGGTTTTTGACAAATGAATCACGTTGAACATGTGAACTCAACATGTCTAACAGTCTAAAGCACTTATGATGGATTAAACAGCGTGAAACTTTTCCTTAAAAGAAATAATTTGGGGAGGCTCTGATCTGCATTCTCAGGCCCATCACGGATCAATGAACGATGTTTCGGCTGATCTGATACAGATCACAAATTTTAGGGGCTATTAGAAGCTTTCTCTGTAGCAGTTATGATTAAATTATATTTAAAAACGATGTTTATCATGTATTAAACTTAAGATTTATTTTATATTTTGAAAACAGATCGGCCATTAAAGAGAGTCCCAAACAAACTCCCCCAAGCATTCGGCGACCGATCATTCGGTGAACCTCTAGAATAATCCACCTAAGAATATAAATAAGTGCCATCATATATACTATTTTGTCATTTTATTGACTTTTTTACGTACGCAGAAAACAATACAATATATTTTAAATAATTGTGACAACTGGAAATTATTCACATGCATTGGTTTTGTTTTCAGACATCAGATGTGAATAAGTGCTGTTCTTTACCCACATTCTTATAAATATCCTATTTTGTGTTCTGCAAAGAGGAGAAAGTCATACAATTTTTACATTTTGACAAGACAGTAAAAATTGACACAACTTTCATTTTTGGGTGAACTATCACTTTATTAAACATTGGGAAAGCTCCTTTCAGGATTTTTGCCTCTGATCAAGTGCAGATTTTTTGTCATAGTGAAAGTTTATATAACTGATATGTCAATACAAGTCAAGTCACCTTTATTTATACAGAGCTTTAAGCTAAATACATTGTGTCAAGCAGCTGAACAACATTGGTTAGTAAAACAGTGTGTCCTAATTGTAAAATGAGAGTTAAATGCAGTTCATCAATGAATTCAGTGATGTCATCTCTGTTTAATTTACATATTGTCTGTGCATTCATTTTCAATCAAGTCAATGAAATCGCTGTAAATAAAATGACCCCAACTAAGCACACTAGAGGCAACAAAGGTAAGGAACCAAAACTCCATCAGGGACAGAATGGTGAACGAACCATGGGAGAAACCATGATCAATTGGGGGACCAGTTCTCCTAAGACAAGACAAAACCAGCAGTTCAATTCCTGTGGTCTTATCCTTATGGTCTCCAAAGGCAAGGTCTTGCAGGGGATTTGTATCTGGGGCTCTAGTTGTCCTGGTCTCCACTTTCTTTCAGGGATGTAGAGTTCTTCTCTAGTTCCCGATCCACCATCTGGTCTGGATACATACTGAATCCGGGTGACTGCATCTGGATATAGCATGGATCTAGTGGATTTTGGGAAAACCAGGCTTAGTTGGGGAGCCAGTTCTCCTCTGACCTGATGAAACCAGCACGAGACCATAACTGATATTAAGGCTCTTTGATCACCGTTAACCTATTTCATATAAAGTAATACTTTAGATGTATATAATAAAATGTGGTTATCAGCAGATACTAATCTCAGGCCCATCCATCAGAGTCTTCCTATTAAACATACCAAATAATGCTTTAATTAAAATCCAAATGTGTTATATTTATTTAATGTGTTATGTGTTCTTGACACAACAGAAAAAGTAATTTGTGTGTTTAGCGTTTTATAGATTGTAAAACTATGATGCATTGGATGCATTTGGTAATATCAAGGGGATACCCTTGATCAAGGTCACATAGACTACATGACCAATCATTTAAGAGCACAAGATAGGATAGAGACATAAGGATAAGAGTATAAAAAGAGAATATTAAAGAAATCTTGCCGTGTTTTAATAAAAAAATATTTGAAGACCCTGCCTATTTTTATTATTACAAAATACAAAACATTGCAAAATTATGTTAAAGAATTTTTTTTAATCACATTCTGATAAACATTTAAATTGCATGTGGACTGTTATGGGATTAGTTGCAACATTTGACCCTATCTGTGCAAGTGTAAATTGTGCGAAAATGATCATAGATACTAATCAGAGCAATGTGGGTGGGTTTGACAGAGGTGGGTTCAACATATTACAATTTTCACAAAAGCAGTCTCTGACAAACTAAAGGATATTCAAATAGTGTTGCAAATGTATCAACTGATATTTATGATTATACATTAACAGTGATAATTGTTAAAGGCAATGTGTAGGTGAAGTGGGATACGTGTGGCTGTGTCATGAAGATAAAGATTTGGAACTATCGAATTTTAACTAAACTCTTTTACACATCAGATTTATAAAAAAATATTGACCTGCATTTCATGAATAATTTCTGGGATTCCTTAATGATGTCATAAATAATCAGATGCAAATCAAAAGTGCTTTCATAGTTAATGAAGCATGACACTTATACATCTGAATGACAATAGATTTCAATAGATGTTTATATTTATTTCAGTATATTGTGTCCAAGTTATTTTGTACACAAACTTTGAACTTTGAGTACATTTCCTGATGGCATAGTAAAACTTTGCTGTCATCTAGTGGTGTAAATGGCAATATAGTATGTTTTGTTTTGTTTTGTTTTGTTTTGTTTTGTTTTGTTTTGTTTTGTTTTGTTTTGTTTTGTTTTGTTTTGTTTTGTTTTGTTTTGTTTTGTTTTGTTTTGCCACAGGTGGTCGGAATTGTCAACGTTATTTAAGTCTTGTTTGAGACTATTATGACTAATGTGGGCTCCATATAGGCCTTATACCTGTTTTTATTAGTTTTCCTTTAAATGTCAATCATGAATAGGACCATGCCGTTCTAATTGAATAAATAACTGAGTTTTAGGGTTAAATGTTTTAAAAGAATACATTTGCAAAGCAGTATTCACTTTTTCATCATTTCTTTAGATTATTTGCAGGACAAAAAACAGCATTAACAAGCCTCTAAATGTAATAATCATTTTTTTTGTTTGGTGTCAATATACTAAAATAAGATTCAGATACAAGATCAACATTTAAAGGTATTTCGACCAAAAAACAAATTCTGTTATCATTTACTTACTTTTGACTTTTTCATAAAAAATATACACACAGAGAAAGAATGTTTGCTCTTAGACCCCCATTGACTATCATAAACAACTACTTTATGTTTTATTTGTTCTGTTGAACTGAACATGGGATATTTTGAAGAATTCAAGACAGCAAAAATACCTGGGATGCTTTTGACTATGAAATGTTTCCTACTTGTCTTGGGGGTCCAAGAAGGTTTAGGTTTACACTGTCGTAAGGTCCTCTATTAAAGCCACAAATATAAGTGTGACATTTGATATTCAGATTATCTTGATAATCTCAATGTTTTGAGATTCAAATCCTCCCCACTAGAAATTTTATCAGCCACAGAGAGGATCTGATGTCACAGAGAAACACACAGGAAATACATATAAAGTCCCACTGGTTTAGCGGGGTGACATCAGTCAAGGTTCTTATCAGTTAGGCATTTAGTTTTGTGTCAACTGTATTAATCATCCCATTAATGCCTGTTAGTTTGCCAACTGTTGACTGTTAAACACAGCTGAGATTAGAAAATCCCTGGAGGTCTGTGGCTCACATAACAGAGCGTGGGCCGCATGCTGTCTGTAAACGGCTCTCTCTCCTGTTCTCATGCATTACTCATAAGATGAAGTCAAAACACAGCCTCATCTCACAAGGGACTGTTACACTAAACTGAAATGTTGCCCCTTTTCACAAGACACAGCTCTACAGTTGTCTTGTCTATAACAATAGGGAAATTTACAGAGGGGGATGTGGCCACTTTTCTTTTGACACTGTTTCTTTTTTTAGATGGACAGAAGTTTGAATCATAAAGAACTTCCTGCTTGGTTACATGCTGAATGAAGAGTGGAAATAGTCAAACTTTCCACTCATTCATGTTGTACAGTAGATAATGTAAGAAAATTATGAAATTAAGGAGAAGAATATTACAGACATACATACAAAGAAACATAGAAACACTCAAACATGAAATACTGTATATATATTCAATATATATATTCAATAAAATTATTCATGTGACCACATATATATAGAAAAGATAGAGCTAATTGCACTGTTATAGCTTCTCTTTTACACTGGGAGTCCTGTGACTGCTCTTTCTGATAAAAGATGTGAAGGAGCTGTGTGGGCAGACATTTGTTGGGTCTTTTTCACCTGGAGCCATTAGGTCTGGTTTATAGATTGTATAACCTCTTATGGTTTATTGTGTCCGGGCAGTGCGTAGGCAAGACGGTGTCATGCCAAGTGCTGTCACCATTGATTTGCACATTAGTGGGTTTACTCAGTATAAGTTCCTTTTGCCATGGACTGTGCTGGTGTGTACTGTTTAAAATGTTAACTGAAAACAAAAGTATGTTAAAAAATGAACTTTCTCTTTTACATGGTCTCAAATTCTTAGTAAAAACGTGCTTTTAACCGAGGGGTTTTCAAACTTGACAATGCCCAAATATAATGGACCTTTTGTGAGTGGCCCCTTTCAAAATAACATATCCAATCATATTCATTTGTAGAAAATATTAGTTATATTATTAAAAAAAACAGTTAAACTATGTACAATAAAAAGTTAGGATGAGATTATTTCAAAACATATACGAAATAATCAAATAATCATCTCTACAAAAATATGGCCTATTTGTGATAAACATTTATGCAGTGATAAGAACTAACTAGAAAGATATAAATCATGTAAAAATTCATGTAACGTTCATATGTGAAACAAAACAAAGTCAATTTACAATTGTATCTTTTAATTTCTTTAATATTTTCTGGCTTCCCTCTTAGAAGCTTTGGAGGACCCTTGAGTGTCCCTGCACCCAGTTTGAGAATGCCTGTTTTAAACTACTGATAAAATGTTTCTTTTGCACCAAAATTTAACAATTCTTAAAATATCTATATTTTTAAACAAGGTTCTAAAAGAAACAATAGGATCCATATTTTATTAATTCTAATTTAAATCAAAACAGTTCTCTGATGATGGTATAGATTCTCAAAATGATGTTTTATTTTAACTAAGTTCGGGAGGAGAATATGCAATAATAAGGCAGCTGCCCATCATAAGTAATCACAACATCCATCTAATCAGTGTAAGGGAAGCACTTGAAAATATAGTCGGTTTTCTGCATCCGTCCTCCAACCCCAACTCTACCTATCAATGATTTCCTACCTTAGCCCAAAATGCAGGGGGAAGAGTGTTTTGGGTTCGGGAAAATTCTGAGCATGGAGCCCTCTCCCCAGCTAAGGGGGAGTGCCCTTACTTTGGTAAAGAATCCCGACCTCCGAGCCATCACCATGGACAGCATGCATGGTACTCTTACCATTTTTTTCGCTGGATTTAATTATTGGCTAAGGCGAACTCGTGAAGATGCCTTATGCAAAGTATAAACCCTTTGATACTGCTTGCCCTCGATGACCAGAGTCACGCGTTAACCTGTTATGAAAGTACATGTGTAAATATGTGACACATGGTTCTTCTTTTTATAAGTAAATCAACAGGATGAATGTTTTGCTGTGTGTCTCATTATTTAAAGAAATATCAGTGTTCAACCAGCATAGCTTTTACAATGTTCTCAATTAAGTGCCTGTATAAAAACATCCCATGGCGAGGTCATTTTCATTTGTTGGCCTGTTATCTTTCCAGGTACCACAGGGAGAGCTTGATTCTTCAGAATACAGAGAAAATTGTTCTACTGAATGCAAGACCAGTGTTTTAGACCCCCTGCAGTTCTTCACTGAATCCCATTTAATTATTCTCATTGCAGATCGCATTTTTATAGGCATGGAATGACATTCTGAGAATATGGATTGAACATAAGACAAACACTTTAGAGATTAATACTGAAGATCTGTGCAGAAAATGATTATATTGAGTGATATATCCATAAACACAAAGTTTAGTGGGGATATTTATTAGCATTTTATTTGAAAATTTACTATTTTTTAACTTGAATATTATTAATCCATATAATGACTATTAATATTGAAAATCAGTGATGTTTCTAAATATTTTTTATGCACAGAACACAAATTAAATGCATTTTCTATTCTCTTTCAAAATATATACTATACATTATAGGAAAAATACCTAAAAAATTGCAAGAATTTACTGTGCATAAATGATGAAAGTCATCATTTTTTGAATTTTTATTTAAATGTTATACGTTTTGTGCATAAATCACTCTACATGATAAAACATTCTTTGAGTACATTACTTTGATGTCAAATAATATCAAAGACTAAAAATAATAGTAAAACTAATAGGTAAAATAAACTTTCAGAGTTTCATTTTCCAACTTTAGCCCTGTTTTCACAGGCAGGGTCACATTTACAATCTGACCTGAAAACACTGCAGATGATCAGGTTTTTAATCTAAGACTCTTAATGACCAACAATCTCTGGTAAAATGTTACCCATGTGAGAGCCTGTGACTTCAGATATACTGTAAATCTGCTGAGACGTCATTTACTGACATATTAATTACTCATAGCTCACATGGATTGCTTTTGCGGCATATAAATTTTCCTACATGTTATAAGCAAGTTGAACCTTTAAACTTCAGTATTCCAAAATCTCTTCATGCTGGCTTGGGGGATTTGTTTTGGCCCACAGTTTCTGGGACAAGGGCCAGTTTCTGATGATGTGGATCTTGAAGATTGCAGTGTTCCCACAAGTCCTTATGTTTTTCTTATGCTTTCCAGTTATTCAAGATGGGCAAATCCAACATTCTCTTGATGATCAACAGGACAATCCCCACAGCAAAGGTCCAGTGAAATCTCATGATCAGCGTGTGACATATTACGTACTTCCTGTTCATCATCATCATCTGTTGTGTCTTCAACTTCATTCAATTGCAGACTATAATTGTCTCATTTTGTCTGGTTATACTTTGAAGATGATATAAAGCTGGTTTATAATTTGCTAATAAAGAGCACTTGAGATATAAAATGTTTTAAAATATTCAACTTTTACGTCTATTTTGGCTGTAGCAAGTAATTTATAGATAGTTTCAATGATTTTGATCATTATTTGATTAATAATGTTACTTCATTATTCATGTAAAGATTTTGATAACCAAAGTGTGTATGCATTGGTTTGTGTCTGTTTAAGTGAATGGGAACCACCTTCGTTTGGTTACCAGCATTCTTCAAACTAACTTCTTTTGTGGTTTTAAAAAGAATAAAGCTACATGTTTGAAATGACAAGGGTTGGTTAATCAAGAAGAGTGATATGATATTAATTTACATTTCAAAATAAGAGGAATTTCCGGGGGAAATTCTATTGAATGTGTTGTCAAAACAATATGTGTTTAAATAGGGGTTCAATCATGATTTGTCTTCTAATAACGAGAATGAATAACAGCAAAAATAGCCTGAGCTTTTACTTTCACATTGTACCGAACATGAAGAAAACATACTTTCATTCAGAATGTTCATGACACACTTTTAAAGAATATAAAGAAAGGCACATTCATTTGATTGTGCACTGTAAAATTTGAAGACATAACCACGGTATAATGTAACATGATCACAAGCTTGTTGAATTAATCCACAGACAAATATATAATTGAGCAGATGAAGCTGTGTACGTGCCTGACCCAATTTTTTTAAATTATTTTTTTCTACTCAATAAGTGACACTCTACACCTGACCCAATTGTTCATTATACAGAACACACATAATTTATTGGTTATACCGGATATGATCAAATCTTTTAGAATGGCTGTATTTATAGAATGATCCTCATATTAAAACATAATTTGCTTCTAAAGATGACCCAATTTCAAGCCTGCAAATAGAACTATTCGGTAAGATTACAACACCTTTGTTCATGCATAATGATTTGGCAACATGTGTAACGTTCTTTTGCTAATGTAACAAGATTCTAAATAAAAATTAAAGACGTATAATTTAAATGGGCCCATATCTATTCAGACTTTAATATACTGTAGGTGAAATAAATCCACTTCCATGGAACGACTGTAAATTTAACCAAACGCTTTAAATAGAAATCCCTTCGTGGCTCAATTATTCCCTGGTAACTATTCCTATTGTTTATTGAAACAGGATGTCAGACTTAAGGGAAATGCACTTTTCCTGCAATGGCTTCAGCAGAATAGACTGCATAGGCTGGTGCCCAAACACAGGCGCCAGCACCCTGTCGCCCTGCACTGACCGCACAAATTTCTCTAGTACCTGGAAATGACCCCCAAGAGTAATGAATATTAATGTTGTGTATCCTTATACTCTGTAATAGCGTTGGCACTATATACTGTAAAAAGCACTGTCCCTCAGACTGACTCTCTTGTTATTAAAAATATCTATAAAGGTTTTTAAAGTTCTCTAATTTGCTCACATCAGTCACATCCCCTTAAAATTTCCCATCAATAAATATAAATCACTTTTCTAACAACAGCATATGCCAAAAGTCCTATACTGTATGTTTGTCTTCCAAACCTATTTTAAGAATTAATGACTATAATTTCGTCATGCAAATGTTGATCATCTGAACAATCTCAAGACTTTGTTTTATCATACAGTGTTTTTCTTCTACTCCATGATTTTGCAGAGTGTTTTATTTTTGCTCAAAAACAAAACATGTTTACATACAAAATGAACTGACAGTGGACAGATAACAGATGTATTGCAGCTGGCCTGGTGCTGTAACACTCTGTACCCGATCGAGAAGAGCACAACATATTGGCCTCTAAATTAACTTAATAAAGTTCATAGTTGCCGGAGTAAAATGTTATTATTTCCACTAGGATGTCAATACCAAAGCCAGGACACATCGTGTTTATTATGGTTGATTGGTCTTGAAAGTCATAGTTTACCCAAAAAGGAAAATTGTGTTATCATTTACCCTATTGTCATTTTAAATTTGTGTTACTGTCTTTTATCCACAGAACACAAAAGAAGATATTTTTAAGAATGTTGATTACTGGCACTTGCCTTGGTTTTGTGTTCATACAATAAAAGTGAATGGGTGCTATTGGTCTTCAATTACCAACTTTCTTAAAAATATCCTCTTTTGCATTTTATGGAAGAAAGTAAGTTGAATGGTTTTGGCGTGAACGACAGTATGACTTTAACATCTGCCAAAGACAATCAACAAATTTTCTTGTATTTACAGATTTTTTTCCCAATTAGATGTGCAAGTGTGCTAAAGTGTGTGATTTAATAAAAAAACAAGTATTGATTACATACAATATTTTGGGTAAATTCTTTAAACTTGCACATACAAAAATTTAAACTGTATATTTACTTAATTCATGTTTATGAATTCAGCTTCAACATGTAATCCTTTGTGTAAATTGTATCACGTAAAAAGTAATTTTTTGAGTGTCTATGGTAGACTATGTATTTTTTTCCAAAAATGATGTCTTCACATCGGAAGACTTAGAATGAATATATTTCTTAATCTCATCAAACTGAGAAACGAAACCTTTACATGCTTAATATAAGCATTTCTTGTCAGCAGGATAAGCATTTGAGAAATTTCGATTTCAAGGGCCTAAAAAATCATTAGTGTTATTCTTTGCCTTTTTCAAAATGGCACTTAAACGCTATGAGCAAAAGGAAATCAATACATAAAATATAAAATGGACGGAATAATTTCTATTCCCCTGAAATACATTGACATTGCCCTCTGTTTCCCACAAATTCCATATGTTTCTTTCCTTCCCCTACTTCCCAGTTTCCTGACAATGCTTTAAAGACCCCTCCTCTTAAATGCCAGACGAGTTCACGCAGCGAGAGTGCAGTGATATCGGCAGGGGTTTTAAAGCGTGTAGGCGGGCTTCCTCCTGTCTACAGAGAATTCGCCCCTCACTTCCTACATGAAACAAACGACCCCCTTTACCCACTCAGACATGTGGTTGAAATATATTTCCATATGAAACATCGGCCTCATTACGAAAAAACTTTGCCCACCTATCCCCCTACACATATTGTATTTTGTTTTACAGTTGTGGCCAAATGATGACATTTAAGACTGTTCTGTAGAACTGAATAATGGAACCAACTATATGAATAGTGAATTAATGTGAATGTTAAAATTACATGAATTGATGCTGTGTATTCATTTGAATAAATCTTGATTAATATTAAATCATTTTATTTCCATATGATGTAGTTGTACAGTTGGTTCATTTAAGTGTTAGTTCAAGGTTAGTTTGAATCAAAATTCAAATTCTGTCGTATATTTGTAAAAAAAATGTCAAACCTTCAAACTATTTTGAAGAATGTCGTTAAATGGCACTCATCCACTTGCATTGATTTTGAATCCATAAAATAGTGAATGGATGCCATTTAACAGCAATATCTTTTTAGTTTTCTGTTGAACAAACATACCCACACATGTTTGAAATTACAATATTGTGAGTAAACGATGACAGAATTTTCATTTTGGGTGATTACCTCACTTAAAGGTGCTTAAGGTTTATTTATATTTATTCTGTTTAACTTTCATTTAGATATTCATGAAGCACATTATACCTTACTTTGTTTAAATCATTTTATTAAACATCTATAAATATGTTTAATAAAATAAATTATAATTTTTATAAAGTTAGTTCCAACATAAACCAAAAGCCAAGTAACTGTATTATAAAACGTAAAATCTGGCAAATCATGGGCAGTGCTTTTTTATAACACCTTGAGACAATTGCAGAGAAGCGAGTGCTACTGGAAATGAATCACCAGAGACTGAAGGCTGTATGAGGAGCAGAAAAAACCCTCCCTGCACAGCTTGCATTCTATTGGCCGAGGCGGGTGACGTTATACAGGGGAAACTGTATAAAAAGCTCAGAGCTGCTTACACTCAGATACAAAAGTATAAGACGAAACAAACTGAGACAAGCAACTTGTGGAAAATAGTGGGGTATCTCTGGATCTGTTAACATGTGCCGAACACTTGAACATCTGCCAATCACCTGCCTGGAAAGGTATGCATCTCTTGCCAAAAATTATTTTCATTGCTTAGGAATATTACTTAATTTCTGTGGGTAGTTATTTAAAAGAAAAGATCAATTTGATGATTGAAATGATTTTGATGTTGAGTAACTCATATGCTTCTTCTTTCTAACAGGGCAAAGGACCTTAAAGCTCGCTTTGGAAGTTTTCTCCTGAAGCAAGAGCTGAACATGGGGCTCTCTCATAAAACCGACAAACTAACTTTGGAAAACAGAGAAAAATGGAGCCAGTCTTTCCATGACCTCCTGGCACACAAAGGTGGGTTGATTTCATAGGTAATAAACACAAAGACTTGTTCTTGTCTAACCTGTTGAATGTAAAACTAATGTTTTCATGTTTCTGTGCAGATGGACTGCGTGCATTCAGAGAGTTCCTTTCATCTGAATACAGTGAAGAAAATATTGCATTTTATCTAGCCTGTGAGGACTTCAAGAACACAAAGCCATCCTCTAAGCTATGCTCCAAGGCCAAGAAAATATATGAGGAGTTTATCTGCACTGACGCACCGAGAGAGGTAAATATCCAATGACAAATAACATTTTATGAGAGACTGAATATTTACATGATTTATTTGGATATGAATTAAAAATCATTTTGTTTTTTAGGTTAATCTTGATCACGAAACCAAAACAAGCACCATGAAGAATATGGAAAATCCCACATTCACCTGTTTCAACCTAGCCCAGAGTAAAATTTACACCCTTATGGAGAAAGACTGTTATCCTCGTTTTCTCAAGTCAATGGTCTACCAAAAGCTCGTCACAGAACATGCAGGCCACAACACCCATGGTTGAAATGCAGGCGAATCTGGAGACGACGATGGAATGTGTCATAGACGAACACAGAGTTTGTGTGACGTTACTGCTGGGGAATGATCTAAGCCCATGGTGGAAGGTCAAACTGGAAGACTGGAGGGAGATCTAACGCTCAGCCTTTGGACATTTGTGAATAGTGTAGTGAAGCACACGGGAGATCAATTTGTACTGTAGCACTGGAGAATAACTGTGAAAGTGGGACAACTTTTGCACTTTTTGTCTGTTTGTGTTTTGTACTACCATGAGTATTTATTGAAGGATTATTTATATTAAATACATAAATGTTGTTATTTATTAAACATTCTTGTGAAACCAAAATGATTGAAATCATCTTTAAATAAATCTTTTACATATAAACATTTGTGTCCAGCAAATCTTTTTTTAATAATAGATTTATACCTTGTCATGTATTAAAATATTTTATGTTCTAAAGGTAAATTTGTGTTTTATTCTGTTTCTGAGCAACATAAGAACAGTTTCCCCCTGTAATTCTCTGCCCACAAACATCCCACTTTCACCCTCATATAAGAATACTGGATACTCTTAGTCACTTCATACACACAAAGCCTACCATTTGTACAACCTTCACACTAAACGTTCATGAACGCACAACTAATGCCAATAGCACAATTCAGGTTTTCCAGAATACACAGCTTGCCAGATGTGGATTTTCCAGGAAAGCTGTTTGAAGAGGAGGCCAGTCTCCATGACGACCGTGTTGCCCACTCATCTCACCCACTCCACGCCTCTGCTGGAGATTGTTTATCTCTCTTGTGCAGTGATGGCACTGAGAGACGTAAAGATGCTTCAACGGCCCGCTGACTCACCTGCCATGCACTTTCCCATCTACAATACCCTTAACCTGTGTCATCGACCGCATTGTCTGTAATGATTCCACGATTATGATTTAAATGGGAAGCTTATTGACGTCGCTTTTGAAAAAATATTCAGCTTCGGAAATATACCACTTTTATATTGTAACCGAGAAAATTCTGTCATGAATTATTAAACTTCAGGTTGTCCCAAGCCTGTAGAAAAGAAAGATATTTGGAAGAATGTTAGTAACTGAGATTTCCAAAGCGACCATTGAAAATCATAGGAGAAATACATAAAATGATTAACATAAAATGACATAAAATGTCAAAGGTGCCCTTACAACAGTTTGTGTCTCAAAATTGTTCAAAATATCTTCTTATGTGTACAATGGAAAAAAAATATTAAGAAAAATCTATTATGGTAGTCAATGGCGCCTCAAAAAAATCTCAATTGCTGACATTCTTCTCCCTTTGAACGCAACCAAACAAAGAAATGTGTACAAATTTGAAACAACTTTCTCTAGTGAGTTTTAATTTTTGGTTCACAAAAGTGTACTTTCATTGTGTGTGAAGGTTATGATTTGGAGTTAAAATTCCATTAAGCTCTTAAAAGGTATGTCAATATTCACATTGGGTGATCCAGGATTCTTAGATCAGATCTACCTTATCTTTTTCTTTTTCAGTTATCCTGACAGTGTTTTCACCATTGACAGGCCTAAAGGTGCACATCTTAAGATTATTCTTCAGCCCTTAATGAAATCCAGATTAAATAAAACAATCAAAATTCTTATTTTTTCATTTATTTATATAAAATATAAACGTAATATAATTTGGCTCTGCCAAACCAGACCATATATTTCACCAAGCTTAGTACCAAGCCTGGTTTTAAAATAGGTGTTCTGTTTACCACAACGCTTTAAAGATCTTTAAGGATGTCCATCAAGAAAAGCACACACACAAACTCCAAAAACCCTGGGTTAATATTAACCCAGCAAATGTTGGATTGAAAATCTATCCAGACTGATTTGCTCCAACAAAATGCTGGGTTTTAAACCTATTGTTTATTCCGCCTATTAAAATGAAACACCATTCTTAGAGCATTTTAAAGCTAAAAACCTTTGATTATTTTTAGAATAGTGTTCTTTGCCAAACCTGGTGCTCCTTTGTGTCTTGCAGAACTTTTATTTTATGATGATCCATGGATAAAACCATAAATAGTTCCTCATTACCACAAACTGTGCATCAATGTTACCATGGTTTCTATGACACAAATCATGTCTAAACCAAGCCTGCAAAGACGGTGCATTTCTAGACGGTGACTCCACACTAAATATTTCCTGGGCATCTCTCACAATGCGTGGACATTTCCTTCTTTTTCAAAAGTTGACCGAGTATGCAGCAAGCTATTTTTGCACTCCAGTCATTGTATGTGTTGATAAAATAACCAACAGTGACGTCAGACTGACTTCTCTATTTGCTGTAAATACTGCCACCATCATTCATTACTGATGATTAAAGTGTCATATGCTCTACTCACCTCCCGGCATATGTTAATCATTCCTGATGGCTATTTATGGAGGGTTATGGGGCTTTAAGTCAATTTTATGAATGCAGACACAACAGATGATCTAAAATAAAGGTGGGGACAGAATTCTTAGAAATATGCTTGTATTTTCCACCCTTACTGTAAGAAAAGTTAATTCCCAAATTTGGTCTAAACAGAAGGAATGTGCACAACAGTATCTCTATAGTTTTCTAAAATATTTAGAAGACAAAATAATCATAAAAAATGCACCTTCGCGTAGACATAAGTGTTAACTTTGTATTTAAAATATTTAGTTTTTAAGTGTTTTAAGTTTTTAATTGTGTAAGTTTGCTGCATACTGTATATCATCTTACTTTTTAGCTTTTACTACTATATTAAAATAGTGCTTTTATTACTAGGAATTTACAGTAAAAACATGATTTTTGAAACAAATAATGTATCTAACTTATCTAAATAACTCTTCTTACATAAATATATTTTTTAAAATCCTTATTATTTTTCGCCATTGTTTGTTTAACAACATACATACATACATACATACATACATACATACATACACACATACATACATACATACATACATAGAACGTAAACTGAACGCATTCTGAAAAGGGAAATAACATTTAGTTATTTTAAGTGTTGTACAATATCAAAATTTTAGCGGTTGGTGCATTGTAGGTGTTTTGATCCAACAGAATATGGAACAATGGCAGCTGATTTAGCTCAATTTATTTGCTTTTAGCATGGCACTTAATTTGTTAAAATGATGGACTGCATTTCTGGATCTCTGTGTGTTTGTCTCTCTATTTTCCGTTCTCTCTTTGCTCTCTTTTTGGGCTCAGAATGAGGCTGTTGTTGACCTGAATGGGCTGTAAATAAGATTTGAGGTCAAATTCAGAAATAATGAACTGTGGGATAACAAGTTTTTTAGCTCCCCGAAAGTAATAAGATAAAAAGTCAATAGGCACAGTGCGTTCTAGGACATCATTTCCACACCTGTTTCTACACTGTGAAAACATACTGTGTCAAGCACCACACACATTAGCCGTGTTATTGTGTGTCCGTATTTATAGTCACATCACAACCAAGTTCAGTAAGATGACGCAGATCTCTCAACACCTGAAGTGATAGACCCTGAGCCAAAAGAACACAAAAAGAACATTATGGCCTTACTTGTCTCTAAATATGGTGCCAGCCATGACAAAGTCATGAAACCAGGAGCAATGATACTGTTTGTCGTGTTGGGTAATAGACAATATTTAGCATCCCAGTGATTACAGTGACACAAAGATTTGGAAAAAAATATGGATTTGGTAATTGTGTGTAACACTGATCTCCTGCAACTAAAACAGTGAAGCTTGACAGGTTCAAAGAGTGTTCATGCATAACGCAGATGTCTATAAAAGTTATACATAACATTCTAATCGCTTTCCAATATCCTCTGTTGTACTTTCTGCTCGCATAACTGTTCACAAAACAGCATGAAATGAGCACAAATATTGACTTTGCTAAAAAAAAAGTTTCATTTTGTGTTCACCATTAAACTGTTTGCATTGTGGCCTGGACATCAGGGTTTGGTGGTGGAAGGGATCCATTTCATGACTTTAGAATTGTTAAATGAGAATGCCAGTATCCTCTTGCTAAATCTGATTGAGCGAAAGCATAAATAAATCTAAAATTAGATACTTATGAAAAATTAAAACAAAATTCAAGTTCCTTTCTTAAACCTGATTACTGTGCAGCTCAATGCTATTTCCTGACCATCATCAAGTGGAGCTTCTCATTTCTTATTTGTGCATCCTTGTTTCCTTTCCTTTGAAAACGTAGCTCCACCCCTCCAGGGTGCGAAGGAAGGATGCAAGGAAAAGACATAAGGACGGATGAATACTTTAGAATCAAGTGAAATGAGACATCCTGGCTCCCTTATAGCTTCACTATAAAGCTTTGCCAGGTAATGATGACTGAACACTGCCAGATTTGGCTTGCACATTGTTAAATTCTTCTTGAACATTAAAGATAATGATTTAAATTGTAATGGTTACATCACAAGACTATATTCTCTATTCTCCATTAATTAATATTAGAGTAATTCATTTAATAATTAATAAACGTGTTAAAACTTTGTTGAAGAGTACACATAAGACATTGATATTTGAAGAACTTTCAAAACTTTGTGCTCCGTACTCATTTTTATCTGTGTTTGTACTTTCTTCCATGGTTAGCGCTGGGAGCAGATGAATTTATATGTGCATCACATTAAGTCATGGTATTGCCAGCCCAAGACTTGAACTCTTAACCCTAGGGTTACATGTGGGTTGAAGTTTGGACGGGCAATAATATGACCAAGGTGCCCTTGAGCAAGGCACCGAACCTCGCTCATGACTGCTCTGAAAGCATCCTGGATGCTGGCCTCCTCACAGTACAGTTAGATAGTGGAGATATCTTACAAGATAGCTGAGCTTGATCGGTTTCCAGGTCGATGGATGCAGGACAGAGGACAGAGGAGACAATGTGAGATGAGAAGCACCACTTGTTCACTTTTGAAACTGAATATGCAGTAGCTCATATACATATTTATCTAATAGGTACGAACCAAGTCTTTGGGGAGCAGATGTCTTAAAGAGTAAGTGAAGATACAAACATCTTCACTTCCAGTGTTGTTTATTCTGTCTCATGTTCACACAACATCAGACTACACATCTGGATAACTCTGAGCTTGACTATACTACTGTTAACTACTGCCACCTACTGTGAAATTAAAGTGGAGTCTCCCTTCAGCAGTGTTGCCAGATTTTTGATTGTGCAGGTAAAAATTGTCTTGGGTGGGTTTCATTCCTAGTTCTTTCCAATAACGTGTTATTTAAAATCTATTTAAATAGTATTGTTATTTTCAGCACATATTTTTCTTGTCTGCAATGCTAAACACATTCAGTTCAATGGGTGAGCTGGACATTTATCCTCTTTACCCACTGCAGAAGTCATACTAAAACATGATAGAAATAATTCTACCATACAGTAGACATTATATATAGATATAAGTAGATTTTATGATTTTTATATTTATGTGTGTGTGTGTGTGTGTGTGTGTGTGTTTATACCCACTATAGAAGTCCTACCAAAAATGATGGCAGAAATAATTCATAATTCTACCATACAGTAGACATATATATATAGATACAAGTCAATTTTAGATTTATCATAATTTTTAGTAGGACTTCTGTTGTGGGTATAAACACATATTGTAATGACCTGGAGGCCAGTGCTGGCAGCCAGGTGCGTTATGGGTATTTGTGGGTGTTCAATTGTGGGTGGGATGTTTGAGTTTTACTGTTGGTTGTTTTATGTGTTCATGTCTGGGTTGATTGGGTATATTCGTGTTCATTTTCATCCCTGTTGTATGAACGAGTAGATGTCACCGTTGTGGAGAGAGATGTGTGGATGAATCACTTGTGGCGTGACCTTCAATGTGTCAAGTCCAATCTGTGAATTCTCAATAATAGGGCAACAGATAATGTTGACTCGTGTGAATTATTTGGCAATGTACCTACCCACAAAGACACTAAGGGTCGTTAGGTATATGGTACATGGGTATTCTTCCAGCCTGCTCATGTTGGTGTGTCGCTGCGTGTGAGTGCTAGCGCCCCGCTAGTCGATAGCTTTTCAACATCTAATTTAGCTCCAGTCAGCCCACGTTAGCAGAACAACTGGGAGTTGTTACAATATATATAAATCATAAAGAATCCTAATATATGTATAATTAAACACACAAACACATCAAACACGCAAACTGACTAACAATCTTTGACAATATTCAAAACAGTTTAATAAATATTTAAAATGAATAAACTATTATTTAAACATGATACTTTTATATAAATAACATAAATATGTATATATAGACATTCCGTGCAAAAAGTATGTATACGGTTATGAACACTTATGGATATAGACTTATGAATACCGACTTTTTTATTTTCCAGAGAAAAACACATGAACAAAATCAACAAGTTTGTATTTCTTCCATTGTAGCTGCACCTCAAAGTTTTGACAACCCAATCTAACTGCCTCAACCTCTTGTATTAATGTCGTTTTGTGCTTACACTGCACCTTTTTAACCACGAGATGTCAGCATTTTAATAGTTCATTTAAACAGACAGAAAGGCTCAACACAAACCATGATCCTGCAATGTTCAAGGCTTAGGAAATAAATCTGACATGTGTCACCAGAATCCTTTCAATGACGAATGTTCATCACAGATCATGAATATTAATGGCCAAGCCTTTGCCATAGCAGGACGTGTACATACAGAATGAGGATCGTCTGCACCAATAGAGACAGCTGGATTATTTATCATCATGCAGGACTGGTGCTGATGCTGATGCTGATGCTGATGCTGGAAATCCCGACTCCGCATACTAACAGGCAGCTGCGCATCGGTCAGAGCATCCTCATCCATGAACAAGACATTGAGATCTTCCTATAAATGATGCTCAGATCCTTGGTGGAGAAACATCTCTGCGGTCTTATTTTGAGTGAAACCTTCGAAGCTGTGCCCTAAGGAGGCAGATGCATGATTTGAGTTTATAAATAAGTCGTGCATTATTGTAGAACAATGCTAGAGAAGAGTAAATATAATTTAGTAGACGACTCGACAGACCCGAGGATACCTGCTGAGAATGATGGGCAGTTTCAGCATGGACTCTCATTCGAGGTTAAGGTGGGTACTAATAAATTAAAGATGCAATCATTTCATTAAGATGCTCATGTTTCAAAGTACTAAGCATGTTGCTGTTTTATTTACTGGCTGATGTTGGTGATAAATAGCCTACAATGTCCTGTTGTTATGGAATATTTTAAAATGATGGTTGTCATTTTTTTATTATGTTGTATTTGATGTGTAAGAGTTATACTGTGATATGCATTGTCAATAACATGTACCTGGACCAGGAATCACACTGCACCTGTTGCATGAATGCAATTTTTATTGACTGTTTTATGTGATCATATGTTACTTTTTTCTGTTCCCCCTATTACAGTTCATCGGAAGTCTTGATATCATTCGACCTAAAAGCAGGATAGAAATCCTGGCAGCTATGAGACAAATAAGGGTAAGGCTGGCAGAGTTTGAAGTGGTTCCAGCAAGATGACCTTCATACGGATTTACACAGTAAATGACGTTTGGATAAAATGTGTGACACAGTACCTTGTGCAAAAAATCAATGATACTGTTCTGAAATTTTCGTCTGTTTAACAACTAAACCCTTTAAAATAAAGGTGCTTGAAAGGTTTCTCATAGCGATGGCGTTAAAGAATCCTTTTGGTGCCAAAAGGATCAATTTAGTCATAAGACCTTTTGTTTAACAGAAGGTTCTTTGGATGTTACAGTAATAGTTCACCAAATACTTCTAATATCTTTTACTCACCCTTTAGACATTTCAAACCTGTATGAATTTCTTTCTTTTTCCCAAAGGAAGATCTTTAGAAGAATGCCAATCATCATCTTGTAGTAGTTTTGAGTCTTCAATATAAGTTAAAGGGGCACCACTACTGTACAGCTATCAACTTTCTTCAAAATATTTTCTCTTGTGTTGCAGAAGAAAAACTTCTGCTTTGAAAATGACAAGATAATGACTAAACAATGACCCTTTTAGGGCGGGTTATTTGTTCGATTCTTAGTGCCAGAAGACAAAGAAAGAAGCGCAAGATATGTGGCTTTTATTAATCCTTTAGAGTTTATGAATAATAGATTTCACACTCATATTTTCCACCCATCAAAAGTTAGCAATGGCAACCGGAGCTACAGGAACCCCTTTGTGTAAATAGAGTTAAAGTCGTACATTTTACTTTCTTTGATAATGAAGAACCATAATATCTTTATATAATTGCGTTGACAATGGAGATTTCAGAAAAGCTGTGGTAACCAAATGGTGAAAGTTATATTTCCTCATAATCTGAACCTCATTTTGCATAGAGTTCCAGGGTGGCTGTATTTATGGCTATGATATTGCAGCAGTGTGTTGGCAGCAGCAGCAGCAGGGTTTGGATAAAATGACTTTGCTTCATTACAAAAAGTGTCACTTCAGTGATAGATTTGCAAAGTCTTTTTTTATTTACTTAAATTTTCTGTTGATAAATCTGTTGATAAAACATCTTGTATTTTGTAGCATTAATCTCCATATTTTAAGGTGTAAACTGAAACAGTCAAAGAGACAACCTCCTTGGCTTGCTCTGTACTAACAGTTAATGGTGGTGTTAATCATAATTTAGCTGCACTTCAGTATGTCTGGTGCAACGCCTCTAATCTCACCCCTGTGGATTTTTGTTTATTTCCTTCTCTTTGATTGCACCTCTGGGCCCGAGATCTGACAGAGATAGCTAGTCAATCAAATGCAACAACGTGTTTATTTGTGCATTATTTCTGATGTATAAGTGAAGTAGTGATAGTAGTGCTCAAAAGATGAGAATTTTTTTTAGATTTGAGATTAATGTGTTCTAATAGAATAGAATAGCATTTGTAAACCCTCACAAATTGTCGGTTGTGGTATGGTTGGTTGAAAGTTGGACTATGTCCATTTTTCTCTGCAGTGATCATTGGTTTGGATAAAAGCGTCTGCCAAATGAATAAATGTAATGTAAATCTAAAGGTTAATTTGTAATATAATCAGCATTTTTCAATGAATTGTTATCGTTCCAGTCCAGTATATGTTGAGTTTTAACATAATCAAACCTTAGTAGTGTTAAAGTCATCCAACAGCAATATGAAAGATGGACAGCATGACAAGTCACATGAAAATTTTCTAAAACCTTAGATTATGACATAAAATATATTTACTTTTCCTAAAAAAATTATTACAAGTTAATTAATACAAGTATTACTTTTGTGTTGCTTAAAATAGACTATACATCTGTTTTCTCTGTTTAAGAGGTCTGAAAACATACAATGTGTCTTTTGTACCTGTTTTTAGAAATGTTAAAAATTTGGGAAAGTGTTAGTCGACCAATAGTTTTTTTATTTAATTTGATATGACATTTTCTGGATAATTTGCAGTACGAGTTCAAAATTAAGAACATCAAGAAGAAGAAAGTCTGCCTTGTGGTGTCAGTTGATGGTGTCAGAGTGGTTTTGCGGAGAAAGAAAAAGGTAAAGCACCTCAGTATGTTTTAAAATGTCTGTACTTTTTTATTGTGATAACAACAGTATCATTTGTTAATGAAACTTTTGTGTTTAATATTTCATTTAGAAATATGGATACAGCTGGGATGAAAGCCAGATGACACTGGCCCAGGACCCCATTTTCAGGTAAATTATGGACATGGTCAAGAAATAATTTTGCTCATGACTGTAGTGATGTGGTCTCCAGGGTTGTGTTGACCTTTATCACTGTGCAGGCACACGTCAAATCAACATCATTTGCTTCTGTGTGCTGAACCAGAATGTGTGATATCCTCCACATTCCCATAGCAACTAGTCAGTTCACAATGCTTAGTGGTTGATCAAGAGACATTTATCATATCTCACAAAAAGACTTTAATAATAAAGAGAAATGTGACTGTAAAATGCTTAATTTACGTTTTTTACTTTTTCAAACCTATAAAGTATTTATATAAAATTTTGCTTTTTAAATGTCCTTTAAACCCATGTAATGTTTTCCTCTTGCTAACATACTGAATGGAGTGCATTAACACATTGGCCATGTTGTTGCCATGGCAATGAAACAGTTTTGAGGTCTGTCATGGTTGCACATTAATAATTTTTTCTTTTCAGAATATTCTACGTGTCACACGACTCACAGGACCTGAAGATATTTAGTTATATCGCAAGAGACAAGAAAAGCAATGTGTTCCGTTGCAATGTCTTCAAATCAAAGAAAAAGGTAAACAAATAACCGGTCATCTCTTATGAAATCCTTAGGTTTTTTTGCAATTCAGATTGTGTCCTCAGCGACTTCTTCTGCTATTTTTAAAGATAAAAGTATATTTAGGTGATAATAGTATATTTAGGTTAATAATATCTAGACGTTTTGGTATCTTGAAAATGAGGTATTATGGACCTATAATAATTTTATAACATTATTATAAAAGTTTTAAAATAGTACCTTTTCTGTCCCTGGGTGGGCACCCTCTATCTGTATATAATGCATTAACTGTTGTACATTTTGGGGTGTATAATTGCACCATAATGACCTATTGTAAACCCGTTAAATATAGGGGCACAAAACATGTGTAAGGGTACAGCGTTGTTTCTTATGTTAACCCATAGGGTATAACATTATATTATGTTTTTTATACATGTGGTGGTACAAATAAGAACCTTAGGGCACCACCTCAGACACAGAAATGGTGAAATTATACTTTTATCTGACAGTGTAAAAGGAATTTTAATAGTCATGCTGTGTTTTGTTCAATTGAAATATATACAGAATTAAGAAAAGAATATTGTAAAAGTATATCTGTTGAGTTTGACACGCAATACAGTATATGGCACACAAGTATATTGTGTGAGTAATATTCAGATATGTAAACTTTTATTAATTTATTTGTTTACTTTTGGAAATATGCTTTTCTTGGCTCAGCGTTTCTGTTCTGTTCTGTTCTGTCAGTTTCTGAAAACCGGTGCGTTTGAGTATGATTGCCATTGAATTTTACACTAATAATGTGGAATTGACTTCTAAATGTAATGTGTCATTTTCTGTCATTCTTTTCTTTCTAGTTTCCTTTCACTGTTTCTCTGATGTGAAAAAAATCCTCTGTTTAAGGTTAAGACAGAATTTATAATTTGAATAAATATTTGATGCTTAAAGATTTTATTACCTTCATTTAGAGCCAAGCCATGAGGATTGTGCGAACAGTGGGACAAGCATTTGAGGTGTGCCATAAACAAAGTTTAGACAATGCTGATGGTAAGAGACATTGAGTGACCTCTACACACTTCATTTCATCACACATGAACCTCATTTCATTGATTTTCTAGATTTGTTTTACTATTTGTTATAGAGGACAAAAATAACATATTACAATCACTATGTGACAGTTGCATGGCAAGTCTATTTATTTTTATGTACATTATGTTTATGTACAGTCCCAGATATATTAAATTTGTTTTTTAAAGGTAAATTGCTTGAGATTAAAATGACTGTATTGATCTATTAATTTAACCTTTTTGTGTTTGCCATGTTTTACAGAGTGCAACAAAAATAACAGAAGTTTGTAAAGCACTGCTTTGTTTCAGAGCAACTTTAAAAAGACGAAATCACAAAAACACAAGAAAATTATTAAAACAGTGAAGATAAGAATACAATATAAACATGGTGTCAGTAGTGCAAAAATATATTTTTAGATGTTTTTTTACAAGAATTTAGAGTATACAAAAATCATGAATGTCTTAGGCCTTTATTTAGCTGACGTGTGATGAATTTGCTTTGGCAGCATGGCTGGTTAAAGGAGAAGAGGAGAAGAGCAAAGATGAGCCACTAGAATCTAGCAGCAACTCTGAGAGATCAGACAGTGTTTGCCTGGAGACACAGGAAAAGGTTAAGCCTTCTATCTAATATTAAAGACTTAATAACCCTAACCTTATAGTCAGCACAGACTCACAAGGTTTAACAGTACAATGTTAATTCTTTCCTTTAAGGATAAGCATTAATGCATATACTGTTCTTAGATTAAGATATAACATAAGGGTGCACAGAAAAGGATGATAGCCAATCTTTGTTATTTATAGCTATAAGAGTTAGTTTCACTCATGCTACACGGTTTAATTGGGCAAAAAAATTGGGTCATGATCAAATGTAGCATTTACTGTTATTTTCAACCAGTTTTTATAAGTTGACATGTTTTTACAGTATGTTTAGATTTATAGCAAGTAACTTCAGTCTTCGGTCAGCTATGACATTATTTAATGAATTATACATTTAAGAAAACTATTCAAAGTGCCCTTAGAGCTTTTCCTTGACTCTAATAAATAAGTTATGAAAGCTGTATATGATCATTGAGAGTTTGTTGGGTCGTTTTTGATATTTATTATAGATAGTGCTTTAATTTATTTCTGATGATTTCCTTTACTGTGCTTTGATATAGTTTAAGTGGTGTACTGATATAATATTCTCTCATATATGGCAAGTCTATATCCAAACAAAGTTTATAGTTTTATAGTTTGTAGTTTTTTAAATGTATAAAGTTCCTTTGGGTTTGCAAGTCTTATGAATATGCAAGATATCTTTAAATTCAAATACTCAAAATTGTCCTTGTTTTCTTTTAATACACTTTACTATCTTATTTAGAGCTTACTTCAAAAGCCATTTTATGTTCATATATTTAGAATATTATTGAGTATGGTATTTTTGAGTGTTGCCTTAGTATTTGAAGGGTGTTAGGATTTAAGCCAAAGTTAACAGCATGAATCTCCACACAGGCCTATGAAGACCCAGTCCTGGTCATAGAGACGCTGTCCCATCCTCTGACGGTAAACCATCAGGTTCAGCTTCTCCAGAGACAGTTACAGCAGCAGGAACAGAAGAGCCAGGCCGCCTCCGCACAGGTGAGATACTTATTACCTTAACCGTGACACTGCAGGTTGTTGACATGTTTAGAGATTTAATCATGGTTGTTGACGTTGTTCAGGTCAGTCTGCTTCAGCAGCAGCTGTCGGTGGAGACCAGCGCCAGGATGGAGGCTCAGACCAGAGTCCAGCAGCTCCTTCAGCAGAACACTGAACTACTTCAGCATCTCTCCTTGTTGGTCAAACACGTCCAGGAGCTCGAGCTACGCACGCAAGCACACAAGCGCTCGCCTTGTGAGTCTCTTTCGCTCAAATGTGTATTCATGGGCTCTGAAATTGTTGTTATGTTTACCCAAAAATTAAAATGAAGTTGTCATAGCAAAATTGAATGGCTTTCTTTCATCTGAAGAACATAGAGTTGGTAACTGGCAACCATTTACTTGCATTGGTTTTGTTTCCATAATATATAATAGGTGTCACTGCTGTTCAGTTATTTACTCAAAAGGTGTTTGGCTTTGTGTTCTATTGAAGGAAGTCAGAGACGTTTGAGGATGATGAGTAGGAGTTATTGGACAGTTTTTCTACACAAGCATTTTTATATTTAAGAATTGTGAAGTATACGTATATTTATACTTATAAATAATATAAATGTAGATGTATAAATATTATGTGTAGTTTTGCTGTGTATGCATGTATGTATGCATTTATACATAATAACATACGAAAATATTTTTTTTTATTAACTATGACACTACGTATAAATCTTTTCTTTTCTTAAGTGGGATCCCAGGACAGCCTTCTGGAAATCGCCCTCCGTGCCAACATGCCAGCTGTACCCAGTCCTAACCCTCCGCCACCCCCTAGTAGCAGTTTTCCTCTTTCGAGCAGCCTGATTGGGCTGGATGGTTTTTGTTTCTTTACAGAACCTTCAAACATGAAAAATAAGAAAACAGAGCACGACCGTGACTCTGGACAGGGTCATGATGAAGATCAGTCAAGCTCTCCGGGGATTCAATTTCTCAGCGCACTGGAGACACCTGGATTTCGAGAGTCCGGAATCGCCTCTGGATACGAGTCCAATACTGATGAAAGCGATGATCGTGATAGCTGGGGCCAGTAACTGTGTGTCTGTGTGTGTATTTGATGTGAAGACCACATTTTAGGCCAGCATAGCTATATTGTTCACCAGCAAAACTTTGCTGGGAAAGCTTATAGTGACCATTTCTGCTTCTTGAGAAATTTAAAGGGATTATTCACCCATAAATATGAAATCTGTTGGCATTAATGTCATGTAAAACCTGTATATGGCTCTGTCTTCTGTGGGACACAAAAGAAGATATTTTGAAAAATGTGTCAGCAGATCTGTAAAGGATTTTCATATCTATGTGGACTATTCCTTTGAGAATCCCTGTAAGGGGAATAGTAAACCAGCATCACATATTGTTAACCATATCCAACATATGTCAAATGGTGATTATCATGAGTCTTTTTTAGTGGTGATAACTGATCTTAAAGTAATCTGCAAATTTTTGCTTCAGCTGTCACACAAAATTGTGCACTAAAAAACTAATAACTGTAGCTAGCTGAAAGATGTTATAAGTTGCTTTGTATTTAATTGTCATCATTATTATTAGTGTATGTTCTTAAATATTCCTTAACATACTTCACATACATCGAACTGTGTCTTTTTTTTTTGAGTTTCAAAGCATTTGGATTCCAACACCACCAGCAGCATGAAACTTCTATTATCTGCAAAGTTGTCACACATATAACATTTTCTCTCTAGCTGACTGTGTAGTTCTTCGCCCTAAAGCAAGACTAGAGTTATAGAACTTTGGTTTACTTCAAAGGACAGACATCAACAGTGACACTATGTTATTTATATCAGTATTATTGCATGTGTTTTTTAATATTCAAGCTCAATGTTCTACATGATGAGATTTATGCACTATAAAATATTCCTGTTTTATTTCGGCGGCTTGGGTGGCTTAAACTGTTAAAAACCTAAACATTTACTAATGTCTGTTGAACAAAGGTAAAGCAATGTATGTCAGAGTTGATGTTACAAAATGTATTGAATGGTGATGAAAACATTCATTTTTTATTCTTACTTTAATTATATCTTTGTTTTTTGAAGAAGTGTAGCAAAAAATCCTGACACTGTGCTTTTTGTGCTACTCAGCTACTGTACTGTGACATCTATACTGTACACTTCGTGGATCTTAGTAGATTATATGCCATTCTGAAAGAATGAAATAAATGAAAGTTATTGAATTGATATGGTTTTGGTAAATTTGATTTACTTACACAAAATAAAGTTCTTTTTTAGCTGTGAAAAAATAGCCAAAACATCTCTGAATTCTATAATTAAGACCTTCTGTTTCTGATGAAATCTGGGCTGTTTGGACTTTCCCCAGCATGCTGCTGACTGTATCCTTTTTTCCCTGTTTATTTCTGCTCCGGTAAGAGGGTCAGCAGCCCCAGCCTCTCATTTCTCTCAGGATGGAGCTCGAGGGTAAGAAGGATTGTGTTTTGCTCACAGAGTGATCAAAGCTTGTGGTTGTATTACCAGAGAAAGCGGTAAGTGCCATTTTTGTTCATGGGAGATTTGATAGCTTATGACTATTTTTCCCTATAATTAAGTTTTATGTATTAGTTGGGGGCTAAAAATAATAAAAACATTGGAAAATATACATTAAATAACAAATGTATTTTATATCATTAAGGCTTAGCATGAGTAAATTAACTAATTGTAGTGCTTCAAAAAAAGCACATTGTTAAAAAAAAACTTTGCAATATCAGTAATGGTATAGAGTTGCTTTAGTTTTATCATACAATGTTTATGACATTAGTTAACTGTTGTGCTCTATGAAAATGAATATTCTTCTGGATATGCTCTTATGGTGATTGGACATACAGTTCTGCTGTACAAATGCAGATTACTGAAGCTACACACACAACATAAATAAACATCACTGACATAGTGGACATTTGTATACAGGCAGAACTTTCTGACCTGAGGGTAAATCCACCTACAAGAGATGTTTTGTGCTTTACCTTGTGGTTTTGTGGTATTAAAGACCCTTTGAGTCTTTTTTCATTTAGTTAGTATCACAAAACACAACTGTTATGTTTACTTAATAAAATATTTTCAAAACAAATGTATTTTTTCAGTGCGACATATTAAATGAATTGATAAAAAATCCAAGAAGTCATCATTTCCAAAACATTTTTTCTCTAAATAAGTTTCTATAATGAAAAAATATATATAACAAAATATATATTGGTCATATACAACTAATAATTTGGTTGATTCTAAAAGTCCTTTTTGACCTTAAAATGTAATCATTCTTTGCAAAACTTCTTCCACTACATACACTGTATACATTTCTTTCCAATTAATGTGTTTCCAGGAAATAAACATGAATAACAAGATGTTTCAAATAAGACAATACTTAACTGCCCTTCTGTTTGTTGGAACAGTAAAATTACAAGTCAACCCAGGTAAGAGATTCATTATTATATATTATTAAAGAAATCAAGTTTAAATAAAATTGCTTTAAATGTGATAGAGCTTCATGTTCGTTACAGCATCATTCAGTTTGCACAGACGTTACAGAATAAAAAATTGTCATTCAAATAATATTATATGCATCAATATTTTTTTTAAGTGATATATTATTTAACGCCCTCCTGGGCAATAAGCAGAAAGCAGAGGGGAGGCACATTATTGATGTGTACGTATAGTCCTGTTGGTAAAGGCAAAAGGAAGAAGCCATGCTGGAGGTCTAGTGTCTAATTCATTTGCCAAGGCCAACAAATCCCATTTATGAGGAGGTGAAATATTTATTCACTAGGTCACTGAGTTTTCCAGTTCTCCTACCTGTACAGTAGACCCTATTTATCATGAATCTGCATTACTGCCAGCAAATGAAGTCATCCTTTACCGTGAGTTTGTGCGTTATGAAAAGTGTTACATGCAGAAGTACACTGGCAAAAGTTTCACAAAGAATTTACATTTGCTGTTTTATAATGTAGAAACATTAAAGAATTTTATATTAAAAGGATACCAAAAATCTGAAAAGGCATTTAGTACATTGTGAGCTTGTCCAGACGTGAACATAACAGTCTCTCTGTTTTCTCCTGGTGGAGGCCTCATGGATGGGGTTGAGTGGTATTTTGGGTATTTGCTTATGGGGTGTGGATACATGCTGCAGAGGTGGTGTGTCCACCTATATGCACAACCTCCCAGGCAAAAATAAATTCATAGATTTTAACAGATTCTTAACGACATAAAGCGGCCTAAGCTGTAAAAAGTAGCTTAGAAAATATAAAAAATTGAACAGTTATATTAACTTAATGAAATCTTTTAAAAACATTAAATAGATTTTATTCAGTGCGACGTATTAAAAGAATTGATAAAAAATCCAACAGTACATGTAAAAAAGTAACGGATTTTAATAGAAACATTTGAATAAATCAGAATTACTACTATTAGAGTGAGATGTATGTTGCTTTTAATATTTTAGTTCCCTGGAACTTTTTAATACTTTTTTAATATCTGTGTTGGTGATGATTGTATTAATTTGTTTAATAGGTGTATGTAGGTATCCATTGGGCATGACAGGTGGCCAAATTCAAGATGAAGACATATCTGCGTCCAGCCAATGGTCAGAGTCCACTGCAGCTAGATATGGCAGGTATAATCATCACATGTACTATACAAAAGAGCAGAATTAATAAAAGATCTTATTTTCTGTATCACACATTTCATTCTTCCAGATTGGATTTTGATGATGGAGATGGGGCATGGTGTCCAGACATAATGACTGAAGCACAAAGTCTCAAGGAGTTCTTGCAGATTGACCTTCGCTCCCTTCATTTTTTAACTCTTGTTGGGACCCAGGGACGACATGCGGATGGAGTGGGCAATGAATTTGCCCAGCGCTACAAGATCAAATACAGCCGTGATGGCACCCGCTGGATCTCCTGGCGTGACCGACAGGGTCAACAGGTGAGGTGGCAGTGTTATATTATATAGTTGTTCAATTATCCCATCAGAAAAAAGTCAGATAAAAAAATCTGTCAAAATGTTTTAATTCTTTGGTCATTTTTGGTATAAAAAAAATTTGAAAATTGCATAAATCTACACAATCAAAATATAGTAAGACTGTTATGTTGTCACTGTAGTGATATTGGCAGTGATGTCATCGTTTGTGTATACTTATTATCTTTATTCAGATAATAGAGGGGAACAAGAATGCGTATGATGTTGTGCTGAAGGACTTGGAGCCTCCAATTATTGCTCGATTTGTGCGTTTCATGCCAATGACTGACCCCTCTATGACCGTGTGTATGAGGGTGGAGCTCTACGGCTGTGAATGGCTGGGTAGACTATTTTCTTTTTATGGATCTTCTTTTCAAGTTAAAGAGCTCTTTTTAGCTTATATTTACACTTGAAGCATTAAAACAATTTAAATATTTTCAAGCAGAAACTAATGTCTGTTATAAAATACTCGCCCATTTCTTTGTTTGGTTGAACCTAAAAAAGATATTTTGAAGAATGTAGGCAACTGAGACTTCTTGTGCACCATTGGCTGCCATAGTAGAACAAACTGTATACATATATTTTGGTTTCTTTTTTGAAGATTTTGGATAAACAAACTATTCCCCAGTATTCTCAGTTGCTAACATTCTTCTAAATATATTTTTGTGTGTTCAACAGACCAAATACATTTATACAGATTTAAAATTTGAGTTAGAGTAATTCATACAGATTTTCATTTTTGGGTGAAAAATTCCTTTAACCTCACATTTCGTTTCAGATGGTCTTGTGTCATACAGTGCTCCTGCTGGTCAACAGATGACTTTCAAAGGCCAGCAAATCTACTTAAATGACACTGTGTATGATGGAGCCATTAGTTACAGGTAAATGTAATTCAGATAAAAACTAAATTATGTGATAAACATTTTTTCATGCTTTGACTTTTGAGCATAAAAATATAAAAGCACAGCCTTGAAACATGATTTGTTGCTTCAAATTGGAATTTTGTGACATTACCGGATGAAAAACTTCTCAATGAACATGTATTTTCTAAAACAAAAATGTCCAAAAACATTTTCTTCTATTTTTCTGAAATTGACATTTAAAAGGTCTTTAACTTTTAATAATTGATTCATACATGTTCTTAAAGCTAATGGTCAGGAAACTTTGAGTTAATCTGATGAAATCTACATCAGGAGAGAAATAAATAGATAATGTAAATGATCTTTTTCCTGATAGCATGACAGAAGGCCTCGGACAGCTTACTGATGGAAGCTGGGGCCTGGATGACTTCACTAAAAGTCAAGTGTATAATGTTTGGCCTGGCTATGACTACGTAGGCTGGACTAATGCAACTTTCCCCGGTGGCTCAGTGGAGATGACATTTGAGTTTGATCGGGCCAGAAATTTTACATCAATGAAGGTAACTATAGGTTACCCAATAAACTACTATTTTGTTTATCATGTTCTTCACATCAACCTCTCAAGATATATGTATACATATTGGACACATATATTGAATGGACAATGATTCATTTAAATAGATCCACTGCAACAACATGTTCAAATGGGGGGTGAGAATATTCCGACAGGCTGTTTGTTATTTCCGTTCGGAGTCGGACTGGGAGCCCAATACTGTGTCTTTTGAGCCGAAAGCAGACAACATCAGTCCGAGTGCTCGGTTTGTCACGGTTGCTCTTGGCAACCGCATGGCACGCGCAATCAGGTGCCATTTTGCATTCAACGACATCTGGATGATGTTCAGTGAAATTGCTTTTCAGTCAGGTAAGAGTTGGTTTGATCAGCATCTTCAGTCCACTGCTTCTTCTACATATATATATATATATATATTCATTTTCCTTGTGATGCTGCATATTTTTGCTATTTTCTGGTTCTACTGTAGCTGATTTATCAACTTAATTCCACAAAAGGCAATTGTTTTGTCCAAATACACATCTTCAACTCTTTCAGACACAGCTGTATATAATACCTCTCTTGTTCCACGCAAACGTAATCAAATTCCAGGTATCTACCCAGGTAAATTTGACTGTTTTTATCTTGACACCATACTGTACATTAATATCTTTGCAAACAGTTTCATCTGAACTAAATGTATTTGTAGACAACAACATTCCCTGGTGTTTAATAATTCCCAATAAGTAAATAACACCAATCATTTCCTTTAGAGTTATGAAATGGTTTTAGAGAACGGCTAATAAGAGTGCAGAATAGATTGGAAATCATTTGAAATTCTTTAAAAAGCAACTTAGGGTAAGACCTTAAGAAGCTTAATAAAATCACAAGGAAACATGTCTACAAACTTCCTTTTTCAGTGGATGACCCCACCCACAAAATCGATGACAGCAACACTCGCATCCTGATAGGCTGTTTGGTTGCCGTTATAGTCATTCTGCTGGCCATCATAATAATCATACTATGGAGACAAGTCTGGCAGAAAATGATTGAAAAGGTAATACCATCAGCATGTAATGAATATTGTATTTTAAAATTGTATAAACTTTTATTTGAAACCTTTTATTATTAATGTAACTCTGACTCGTCTCCATATTGTTGTGTTTAAGGCCTCACGGCGAATGCTGGATGATGAGCTTACAGTCCATCTCTCTGTGCAGAGAGAAGCTTTCAGGCGGCGTCATTCCTCTCTATCAAGTGATGCAGAATCCAACTCCACATATGAGCGGATTTTTCCCATGGGCTCTGACTATCAAGAGCCGTCACAACTACTCAGAAAACATCCAGAGTTCCAGGCAACAGAAAACCTTGGTTAGGGCTACTCAATGTTACAATTCTCTGACAATGACTGTAGTCTGTAGTCAAACCTGACACTAAGAGGACTCATATATAATATATAATATATGCGTTAATATATTTTGGTTACAGCTATGATCGATGCTCCTTCAGAGCCTTCAACGACTTCCCCAACAGATGAAATACCACATTATGCAGAAGCAGACATAGTAAGTCAGGTGGAAGTCACCGCGGCCCACAGTTACCGTGTGACTGTGGTCAACATGCCGCTGTCTCCAGGAAGAGATGGAGCTCTGGAAGAGTTTCCAAGAGAGAGACTCACATTCAAAGAGAAACTCGGAGAAGGGCAATTTGGAGAGGTACCAACAAGCTCATTTCTGTTGTGTATTTATCATTTATTAACATACAGTTTCACACTCTCCCCAGGTTCATCTGTGTGAAGCTGAGGGAATGCAGGAATTTTTGAAGGACCATTGTGGGGACATCAGCGATGAGCCAATGCTCGTGGCGGTCAAGACCTTAAGAGAAGATGCGGACATAAATGCAAGGTAACTTAAAAGCGCAGGTGTCCCGCACTCAGTGTTACAAACCTGTTTTTGCTGAGGAGCGCTGCTTTTCTTCTACAGATGCTGTCCTGTGATAGTAACATGTCCTCAAGGAAATCTACATTTTCAGGAACGACTTCTTGAAAGAGATCAGGATCATGTCACGGTTAAGAGACCTGAACATCATTCGGCTGCTGGCCGTGTGTGTTGAGAGTGACCCGCTGTGCATGATTACGGAGTACATGGAGAATGGTGACCTCAATCAGTTCCTGTCCTGCCATGATTTGCAGAAGGAAGGAGTTCAGGCTGGTGAAAGAGCTACCATCAGGTACACATACATAAAGGTGTTACCTAATTGTTTGGTTTACAAGCTTACCACTCACACTTTCTCTTAAGCTATGGTAACCTGATTGACATGGCATCACAGATTGCTTCTGGAATGAAGTATCTGTCATCCCTGAATTTTGTTCACCGTGATCTGGCTACACGTAATTGTCTAGTGGGCACCAACAATACCATTAAGATTGCTGACTTTGGCATGAGCAGGAACTTGTATCGTGGAGATTATTACCGCATTCAAGGACGAGCTGTCCTTCCAATCCGTTGGATGTCCTGGGAGAGTATCCTACTGGTAAACCAAACCTCCTATTACATCAACTCATTCAGATTGAACCTGCTTTTCTGATCTCTGTTGTTTCTACAGGGTAAGTTCACCATGGCCAGTGATGTATGGGCATTCGGTGTGACCCTGTGGGAGATTCTTACCCTATGCAAAGAGCAGCCTTACGCCCAGTTCACAGATGAACAGGTGATCGAAAACACCGGCGAGTTTTTCAGAGACCAAAACAAACAGGTAATATTTATTTTCATTATCGCTTTCATTCAGAACTCTGAAATATAGAAAATTAATCTTAAACTCGAAAATCTAATTATAATCTGAACACCATCTTAAAACATATAAAGCTTCAGAAGAGGATAGAAGAAAAAGGATTTGGGGTTTTTGTAAATTCTAATTTTTCTCCAAGAAGAAAGTCATATTCAGTTAGGATGCTTTGGGTAAGAATAAAATATGGGGATTTTTTCTACCTTTAAGAATACACAACTGTTCAAAGGTTTTTGGACAGACACTTATCGATTCATATTTAAGTAACATTCTAAAATAATAATAAACTCAAAATTATGAAATAAAACAAAGGGAACTAAGAGGGTTGTGTTAAAACTACAGAAATAAAGTATGCTACAAAATAACATAGATTTTATATCAAATAAAACATGTTATATTTGATAATTAGTCACCATTCACTAGAATTTGCAAAAATGTCTTTAAATTTAAATTTATATTCAGTCAAAGTCATCTATTTCCAAAACATTTTTTATCAAATGAAATGTTAGTTTTGTCATGGAAAAAACATGCCTGCTAAATTGTATTTTTGTTTATTAAACTAATTTTATACATTTTGATCAAAAGTTTTGTTTAAATGATGAAAAACATTTCAATCAAGTGTCCCAACACTTTTAAACTGTATGTGACACTGAAAGATCAAACTGAGAAATTCATGCACTGTATTAGCTTATAATGTACAGAAGGTGTCAGTGATGAGCTTGATTTGTTCAGGTCTATCTGCCAAAGCCTGCATGCTGTCTGGATTCAGTCTACAGCTTGATGCTTAACTGCTGGAAGAGAAACACTAAAGAAAGACCCCCATTCATGGAGATCCATAAGATCCTTATAGAATATCCAAACTAACTCCATGCTGCAACACCTCCATACATTCACTCTTATGATTATAGTGAACATATGCGTTGGTCTCCATGTAAATAAACCAACTATATTCTTGCTCATTATAGATTAAGAAGTCATACATTTTGTAATTATTTAAAAATATATTATTTGTACTTCATAAATACTCTGTTGCATGCACTTTGTGAACACATTGTTTGTGATATGTTGTATGTCTGTTGACATTGTTTAATAAATGCATAAATGTACTTTTTAATAGAGAATTCTTTAAAGGGATGGGTCAACCAAAAATAACAATTCTATGATATAATTACAGATAAGTTGTATGGAGAAAGATTCTTGGATAGATAAAGAAAGATACTTGAATGAATGATTGAAATAAAACAAAAATAATATTCGTGGTCAAAAGTACCCCAGAACTTTTTGCTGTCATTATTTTAACTTTTTGCACACATTATTCAAAATATCTATACTTTGTGTTAAACAGAACAAAAACTTATACATTTTTCCTATTTTGGTAGCCAATGCTTTCCAATGTTTGTTTCTATCTTCAAAAAACCTTTATGTTTAGTAGAACAAAGATGTTTTAACAGATTTCAAACTCATACAGAACTACAGAATACAGAAAGTTAAGCAAATGAAGACAGAATGTTTATTTTGCATTGAACTATCCCTTTAACTAATCTTAAATCGATAATTTACCCAAATATTTTTTTCAGTATGGCAAAAATGTCAAGACCATCTTCAACCAATCAACGTTCCCACAGAGAGAAGATCTGCAGGATTTTAACGACAAATAATGAATTCTTCTTTTTCATTAAGCCATTCCTTGAAATAAATGTGTTATTTCAACACATTTCTCTCTAAAACATCTAACAAATATTAAAATAACTGCTTTTTAAACAAATCCAGTCTTTTGACAGTCACAATGGAGTTATGATCTCATGCATAATCCTTTAATTTAAATATCGCATCATGCATTGTCTAATTTTGGATCTGGAAGTGCATTGCAGATGAAATCATGGACACCCACACTGCTGAGAAATGCCACAGTTTAGATAAACAAGCTGGTGCAGGGAGGTGGCACGGACACAAACGCACTTTTGTGTAATAAGTGCGTTGGTGAAACCGCCAGGCCTTCACATTCTGTCATTATTTAAAGAAGCGCGAGGCGTCATCCTGAACAACATCCTCTCTCGTGACGCGCTGTGACGTCACTCACCGACAGTGATGGCGACCGCTGGAGCTTCTGCCTCAGAGCTCAGTCAGAAAAAACAACTGTCTGGACCTCTTCCGGCTCTTTAAACCGCTTATAAACGCCTTCCGGGACACTTAAAAACACACAAAGGGGAAAATGAGGAACATTTGTGGGTATTGTTGGTACATGTAGCTGTATTTTGCCCCTTGTGTTTCGCGGAGCAGCCGTTAATCTGAGGGGAAATTCAGATGGTAATTTTCCAGTAACGCTCGGCTCTCCTCAGACAAAACAGCCAGAAATAAAAATCATAATTATTATAAAAATGAAATTTACCGAGCATCTGTCTGCCCACATCACACCTGAGTGGAGGAAGCAATACATTCAATATGAGGTAAGTGACAAAATACAACATTGAGCTTTGTTTTGATTTAATCTAGTTCACTTATATTTGTGTAAACATGAATGACGTGTTTGTATATTATGGGGTTAGTAATGGGTGCAGGTTTAACCCTGGGTTTATTTGTCATATGTGTCAGGTTTGTTTACTGTTTATTTGTTACTGAAAGCTAACAGTTGGTAGCTTTAATGCTAATGTTAATATATCAGTGATGCAGGTGAGATTAGTTTTAAAACTGCTTTATAACATTTTGTTTGTCAACTTGTTTATAGTCTTAGAGATACAACCTATAGATGTTATTGATTGTATAAGTTTAAAATTGCCTTCTGTTCTTTCTTATTGGAGCAGTTCATATTTGATTTAACTGACACTGGCAGCCAGTGATTGTTTTTAGTGCACAATTATTATTACATTTAGATTTAAAGTTGTTAGTTTTGGGACACTTCAGTGAAATGTTTCTTCTTATTGGAAAACTTTGATTTGTAGGTGTGTGCCTGAAATTAGTTTAGTTAACAAATGTAATTTAATATACATACATCATGACAACACTTATATTTTATATAATAAAGGTGGTTTGAAATGGTTAGATTGGACTGAATAATGAAAACAGCCGATAAGAGCGCAGAACTTATTTAATATTTTTTTGAATGCGTCTCTGGATGAGACCTTAAGAAGATTCTTGAGAAAATGACAAGAGCATTTTTGCTAATTCTAGTCAATATATCCAATATAACATTTTTGGTTTTTCGTTATTTTGTTTTAAAACATAACTCCCATACTTCTCTTTTTATTTTGTAATTTTGATGAATCTGTTATTTATTAAATGTGGAAAATTAGGAACATAAGTGAGTAAATGTTTCAAAACTCTTGACTGGTTGTGTACTGTATATCTATGCTTTTATGCAATATCTAATCGAATATTGTCATCCATTACTGTTTGAAGTTTTTCAGAGAGAGGATGTTTGCTATAATATAAACCAAAATGTATGCATTGTGTTCCCTATATAATACCAAGATCTGTTCATCGTAGCATAGTCTATAGGACAGTCAGGATGGTTGTTAACATTACAATGAGCAGGATTTTAATATCAAAAACTTAATTATTTTCTGGTCTGTTTTATTACAAATATAATGTAATTCTTCTTCAACAAGCAGGTTTGATAGTACAAACCTTAAAAAAAGCAATGATTTACAGACTACATAGTTGAATTATTTCACATGAGTGCATGGCAGGCAGTTTTCTTTGTCTCTAATAGTGGTCTAGATCCGATTCGACAGGGCTCCAGTGGACTGAAGCTTCAGGGTTTAATGGCCTTCACATAATAAGATTATTTCTTTCCTCTCGGTCATTTGCTAATTAATCATCATCTGTATTTGTGATTAGTACATAGCTGAATATTTTTGGATAATTTGTGTGCAGGTGTGTGTATGCTCAAATGACATACACATATTTGTTAAGGTTTAATTTTCTACTTATTTACTGATAATTCCACTTTTATATGTTAATATTATTTTCATGATATCAACCTATGTTATGATTTGTACTACTGTTACTGAGAACTGTAACAACTTGAATGTGTTGATTTGTTTGTTGCTATGACCTTTAATGTGTGTCACGACTCTGTCTTGACAAAGCTGATGTCAGCTCATTTAAAGATATGACTGTTTCTGCTGATTTGTTAATTTTCTGTGTGGGCAATCACATGCCCTAAGAAAGAAGTGAGAGAAACAGTCTCATACAACTTGGAAGATCAACTGTAGTCGCTTTGTGCTACAGAAGAGAATAAAGGCAAGACTGCCCTAGAGTCAAACTGAACTTTTAGCTATGGGAACTCGGTGTAGATTGGCCTGTGGGGAACTGTGCAGTCCTGCTGCTAGAACAAGTAAACATCCCTCATCCCCAGTCAGATTTCTCCCTGCTAGACCTCAATCTGTACCGTTCCCTCTGAGATAGAGTTTCTTACAGGAGTTTGTTTTTGTTGTCCCACAGCTGACAACTGCAATGCAAAACTGCATTCTATTAGAATTTGCAATTGTCCATTTGGTCAAGTTGTTAATGTTATTCATTCCACCCATCGTTTTGGTCTTGTCACATTAATTTTATACTGTGGTCTCAAGACTCATTGCGGATTAATAAAATAGCATGGAGAATCTTCCGGCTGAAGAATGTCTCTGAATAGCATCGGCTAGGGATGTTCCGACCAATCGGCCAGAGATCGGTAACGACCGTTAATCACATTCTATGACCTAATTGGCACTCGCTAAACTTGGCTGAGTTTCTGAACCAATACCAACTAATGATGTCATAGCATGAGGATATATATGATGTGTGGGGGGTAAATGTTTTGGTGCTGCAACCTCATTGTAAAGGCATAATTTAATAGCCTGTTAAAACAATAGTTCAGTAGAATCATTAAATTTTTACTGTAAAACAAAAATATACGAAAGGCAACATCTTTAGGATGACTATATCTTAAAAACCTAAACGGTGGTCAGAGAGTTGACATATCTGTTATATAAACTTAAAGCATCAGAATCTGCATTTGTATCGGCCGATCACCATGACAAAAAATCCTTACTCTGTATCGGTAAAAAAAAAATCCTGATTAGAGCATCCCTAGTATAAGCCTTTTTCAGGGTCATCAGTTAATTTTTTCCATCTCACTAGGGAGTTGCATTACAGATCTCCAACGCTGTATATATCAGGCATCTGCATCAACGCTTCACCTTTATTTTGCACGGGTGAGGTCTAGCATTGACAAACTGAATTGCGAGTATTTCTATGTCCGGCCACTGCTGTTGCCTGGGGCAGAGGTTGAACCATTCTCAACAAATGAAATACTGTCCCATGTAGATCACCATATGAAAATAATCTAGTGTAGGTGTTGGGCCACGCTTCAGACATGCCCTCCTAAAGCGTTAACACCCTGTTTGAATCCAATGTAAGACAACTGCAGCATACTAAATGGACTGTAAATCCAGAAGAACCGCATTCTAGAAAATATAGGTATGTTTAAGGTGTATTTTTGCACCACACCATTTCCATGACTATCATTGAGAGCTATGCAAGGTTGGACTTGTGGTCAAATATTCTAAACTAATTATGAAGGAAAATCTTTGGAGTTCTGCTGAATGAATTTGATTATGGTAATGATGCAGCACCATATTAAAATTGGGTAGGGTGCTTGACATGGTTACATACTTGAATTGGCCTACAAACTAAACTATGTACTCAATACATTCATAAATACAAAAATTGCCTACTGTATGGATGGTAATGTACTGCATTTTTTCATTCTTATTGTTGTTATTTTAGATGTCTTAACAGTCTAAATAAACATCTGGATTAGGTGGACTGTTTTTACCAAGTTTTGCTTAAACTTGTTAGTGGCTTGGTTTGTCTCTGAAGTCATGTGATTCTGAAAAATCTCAGTGACCGCTGTTGAAATGGGCAGTATCTTTTGATGAAACAATCACTAGTGATACCTAACACAGGGCCAGCACAATATTGAAGTGTTGTTATTGATTTGAGTTACACAAGCAAAAGGACTGCCACTCCACATTCCTCCACAGCTGTATACGGGAACTTTGACCTAGTGTGCTGTTCACGACTAGTGAATCTTACACAAACACACAGGCATGTACTGTTACTTGTATGTAGTGGACACCATAACACTATTCCACAGCTTGATAATGTGAAGTATGTGACAATATATCTGCATGTGCAAAATGTGCATTTTATGCTTAGCTCTGCGTAGACTTAAAGTGTAATAAAACCAATACTGCCGATAAAAATAGCTTTAAGGTCATTTTCTAACCCCTATTGTGTTTTTTGCTGTTTCATGTATTTTTCAAGGACTGTGCACTTCTCATGGGTTTTATCCAATCTTATATAGATTGGAGTTCATTGAACAAAGTTAAAAACAGCCGTTTCCTCTATAATGCTTTTAGTTTTAGCATTTCCTCTTATGAACTTCAGAAATCATTCCTATGCTGTCTCACTCCATCTGTATCCTGGCACAAGTTCCCTTGTCAGTCAGCATGGGCACCAGTCCAGTCACATGCCGCTGCGTAGTATGGAAGCCAATTGTCTGACCTCTAGAAATTGTGTCTCATATTCTTCTCTTCTCCACAGGCTTTTAAAGAAATGTTGTACTCTGCCCAGGATCAGGCCCCATCAATTGAAGGTAAATGTTCCATATGGGACCTGAATGTACCTTATTTTGCACCCACAGATGTATATAAAAGTCCACCGGAAATGAACCCTGGTGATTTCCTCTTTACGAACTAAATTTATATCACCAGCAGCACAAATAAATGGTATCCAAAGAAAATGCACTTGCCCTTATGTGCCTTAATAATACAGTCCGATTTTATTTAGTAATGTCAACTTAAAAATGCACTGTGTTCAGGGTTTTCAAGCTCTTGTCTATTATTAAAATATAAATTAAGTTTTGTTTGATCCATTGCTGTGGTTATCTTTTGGTTTAATGCTTCCGAGTATTGTCTGTGCATTTCTTTAATTTTTTTCTACATCTTAGCTAGCATAGACAAAAACAATTATATAAATTGAAGTCATTAATCTGTCAAAACTGGTGGTAATCATTAAAAAGAAAGGGACAAAGGTTGGCGTGAGATGTTACCTCAGTCACAGGAAGATAACAGCAGAGCAAAAAGCTGAATTTGCATCGACATCTCTGATTAGGACACATGTGAACTTATTTTTGATTTTTTTCCACACATCCATTCTTTCAGTACAACATTTACAAGATATCAACGCAGAGTGTAATGTTCTGGAAATGCTTCGCTTGCACTATTGTTTGTACAACAACAGACACATGCTCACTCCATTCTTCTGTTTAACTTTACCTGCATGCTTTCAGAGGAAAAAGGCTTTGTTTGTGCTGTTTCAGCAGGTGCAAGAATCTTATTTGATGTCATGATACTTCACTGTTTGCTTAGATATTGTAATTGTAGGCCTGGGTGACGAGTCTGAACTAGACTCACGTGTCACTAATGTTTTCAATTAAAATATTTAATAAATCCTGTCCACATACAATATTCTTTTAACAATACTTTTTTGCACTTTTTTGCACTGCCTCATGGATTATATGTACCATAGCACATAAAATGTTTGTAAGATCTGAGTGCAGGTTAAGGTTCATTCCCTCTTATACTTCACAGAAAGCAAAGCTCAAAGTTTCAATACAAATAACACGATGCATGATGTTCATCAGCACACTTTTAAGTTTAAGTTTGCTTGCTAGGGGCAGATTGAAAGTCTACAATATACGTCAAAGTCACAAATAATTGGCGTACACATGAATGAATGAATGACACCCTAGTTATAGAGCATATGTAATTATTATAAATGACTGACAGTTTTCTGTTTTGTACCACCCTTTGTTAATAGCAAGATTGAGCTTAATATAAAATAAGATAACCTGTTAAAATCTAGTGCAGGGTTAAATAAAAAAAGGGGCTGCTGTCCGGCCGCCACACTATGGCTGATCACTACTCCGGGTTTTCACAGAGTGGGTGTTTACTAACTGTGTTTTTTGCTAACTTGGATGGGTTAAAAGCAGAGCACAAATTCCCTGTAAGGGACACTAAACTAGGCCCCATGGCAGTTCACTTTCACTCACTTCACTAACTGACATCAGTGTGTCATTGAATTGCTTTATTATGATATAATTGTCCAATGATAAGTCATAAAGAAAACCTTTGTCTCAGTAATGCCATGTTATCTATCTTAGCTCCTGGGGTTAGCTCAAGTTTCACATCTGATGGGAACCTTATGGAGTGTTCCAGGAGTCAGATAAGCAATGATTTAGATTCAAAGGTTATAGCACATACACATATGGATGCTCATTTCTTCTATAATAGTGTTAAAGCTCACAGAAGGCCATAATCCTGCACACTGAGGGCTTTTCTAAGCTGTGGGATGAAGGTAGTTGTGATTATGTTGAAATAACAGTAATCTTCGTTCAAAGTTTGTGGTTTTTCTGGGTGGTGGTAAGTGTAGTTTTGATGTATAATGATTTCAGGTAATATCTAAAAATTTAACATTTGCTACGATTACTTGGTTAAAGTTTTGAATATAATAAAGTGTGCATGTGCACAGGTTCTGGAAAATAGATAAAGCTGTAAAACAGAAAAAAATGGGATTGTTTAAGTGAAGCTATGATTTTGAAGGGGGGAATTGCACAACCAGAGTTATGGTTAATAAGATGCTGATTTTTGTGATGACTGATGCCAAAAAAGTCAGAAACCTCTAATTTGAAGAGTGTGCAAAGATTTGTGACTAAATATTCTGTTTTGAGAATGCGAAAACTACTGTTTCTAATGAAAATTTTAATGGGTCATCCTGGTATGAGTTTGTCACCCAATAATAAGTTTGCTCATACATGCGTACATGCACACACATAGTTAAAGTAAAATAAAAATGTAAAAAATTTGAATTTATCGAAATATCAAGAGACTAGAATGGCTTAAGTACATAATGCAAACTGATGGTATGTAGAGTTTGGAATCATTTGAATTTTAGTGATTCCGATTCTGCTTGTCAATTCCCATTCTTATCGATTCTTTTTTTAAAGGCCAAAATTCTTAAGAATAATGTTTTTACCTTTTTTTTCTTGCCACATATATACTTCAACCAGGCTGTAAATTTACATTTTTAGATATTACCTGAAATCATTATACATCAAAACTATTAAGGTGTCATTTTATGTAGCTATTCATAATAACATTTTAAATTATAAAGTTAATAAAACTGGTGGCCGGGTATCCATATATTCATGCATCTCTAAATCGAAGGAGATTCTTATTTCACCTGTGTTTTGTACGTGATTATAAAGCACTTCTTTTGCTGTTATTAACGTTAGCCAGATCCTGTGGGTAAGGGCAGGATGTGCGGCTGGAACTGGGAATCGAAGTGTTAAACATGGTGCACTTCTTTAGCTTAATGCCATGTTGAAGCAAACGTTTCATCATAGTAGAGATAGTTCCTTCCTTACACAAAATGTATTAAATTGCATGTGGCATTGCTAGCGTCTTTTTTTAATAAAGTTTAACCAAACTTTAACATTTGCTACGATTACTTGGTTAAAGTTTTGAATATAATAAAGTGTGCATGTGCACAGGTTCTGGAAAATAGATAAAGCTGTAAAACAGAAAAAAATCTGACATCGAAAAAATTTCACACATCTTATTAAATCCACGGTTCTTTGACAAGTGGAATAGATTAAATAAAAATATTTATTTATACAATATTTATACAATAACAAAATATTTATTTTGGTACTGACATTAAGATCACACAAACATAATTTTCAGCTGATGGCGATAAAGCACAGATGGCAATTCAAGCACAAAACTAGGTTGCTTAGATTTATTTAATAGACCTTCTCTGGGAACAGTTGCTGTAGGCAAACTTCCCAAAGCAGTCTGTTGTTTATTTTTTCTCCCTGGATCTTCTGCTGAAAAAAAGAGCTGCATATGCTCATCCCCGCCGAGCAGATATGTAACTGAGCTGTGTGTTTTCATAGCAGGCCAGACACTTTGACCCAGCTGAAGGTCTCACTGGAGAGGGTTACTTAAACCAGGACAGACAGAGACTACCTGCTGTAGAACTTGACATAAAATCAGAAATAATGCAACAGTTGTTTTCAAATAAAATAGGAACCCTTTCTCACCCAGTTTGTTGTTCTTGCTTGTTTTCTTTTTACCTGAGTATATGAGAAGCAAATTTTCGTGTGCTTGCAGTAACATGCTTGAACAGATCTGAACCCATAATGATTTTAAACTCTGAAAGTGACTACCATGATTTAGTACTTTGACCAATGAAGCAGATCTTCTCTATTCGATATGTTTACATTAATAATCTTAGGTAGATTGAAACTGTGTTTATAAAACAGTAATGAGAGTAACATTTGTTTGACGTGGCTGTTGCTGGTTATAAGATCTTGACAGTCAAACAGTGTTGTGAAAGTAAGGGATTATGTACTGTTAAGCAAAGGTGAGACTCATGTTGTGCTAGGTTTGTCAGAGAACAGTGCTGAGTGAATGCACTTTGGCTTGGAAAGATGTGTAGAAATGTATGCAAAGTAAAACCGCCTTTCACTCCTCATGTACTGAAGTTGATGGCACTCGTGTTATGTAAGAGTGTTCATGTGTTGCATTCACAGCATCTCTTCACTTGACAGGTGTTTAAATACTAATTCAAGTAAGTTAACTTGGAAACTGTTATATAAATGTTATTATAAGCAAAGAGTCATTTCCTCCATTCCTCAAGAGTGTTTTTGCTCAGGGGAACACTTGTGCGCAGTCAGAGTGATTCACTGTCTGTCTGTCTGGACGGTATCAACACTCACTGTCAGTGCATTCTGCGTTTTGTCTGTTACAAGAGAATGTCACACAATCTCTAAGGTGTCACACTATTTACTGTCAATAGAAACAGGGTAACTTCACGTGCCTTTGGTAAATGTTTAAATATATAACATGAGAACTGTTAATAATGTTGTGATTCTTGCGCTTGTATAGAGTATTGATTATTTATCCTAAATATGTGTATTATTTAAGATGAATCATAAAATAACATTTAATTTTACCCATGTCATAATTGTTGGTTTGCAGTCAATAAAGATAACTATGGATCAGACTCAGAAAAAAGATTTTCTGTGGCTACTTTTTAGCCACTGTTCTAGATTTAGGGATTTAAAGCCATGTATTTTTCATCACATATTTCTAATGTACTGCCTTGTGTAGGATAATTATAATACTTCACACTTGCTTCTTTCTTTTAGTCACAGATGAAGACACAGTCAAGAGATACTATGCCAAGTTTGAGGAGAAGTTTTTCCAAACATGTGAGAAGGAGCTGGCCAAAATCAACACTTTCTATTCAGGTAACACGATTTAAAATAAAAACGGATTTTTTTAACTCAATCTCCCTGTTTGTCTCTGTTCCCTCTTATTTTTCTTTGTTTGTCAATAACGTTCAAAGTGATAAATTAGCCATTGTACAAATAAAGGTAAAGTAACATTGCTATTAGTTGTGTACACCTTCTTTTTCTGTTTTACTCTCATTTCTATATAGATCTAACTCAATTGTATCTCATATTTATAATTAATCTACCTTCTCTGACATAGCTAAAAGAAACAAAATATTCTGGGTTTAGAATGATATATAATTACTGAATTAAATACAACATTATTTCTATCATTTGAGTGTGGGCATGACATGGACAGAATAAGAGTGCAGTAACAAAACTATTTTATGAATGTGTATAATCACACTGCCAACTACCATCACAAACTTACTATATACTATCAATGTTTTCTCCTTCCCTGACACAGAAAAGCTGGCAGAAGCCCAGAGACGCTTTGCCACGCTGCAAAATGAACTGCAGTCATCCCTGGATGCGCAGCGGGAGAGCACTCGAGCCGCAGTCTTGCGGCGGCGACGCACTGTCTTCCACCTCTCACAGCAGGAGCGCTGCAAACATCGCAATATCAAAGACCTGCAGCTGGCCTTCAGCGAGTTCTACCTTAGCCTCATCTTGCTGCAGAACTATCAGGTCTGGAAACAGAGTACTGGAGTGATGTAGAAATGTCATGAATTCGGACTGCAATGAATTCCCATTTTTGGCTCCAAATCTGTCATTTTAGCTCTTCATAGATTATCTGGATCTCGTCTAAGGGTTTTCTCTGTTGTTTAACAGAATCTGAACTTTACTGGCTTCCGGAAGATTTTAAAGAAACATGACAAGATCTTTGAGACGGCACGAGGGGCGGATTGGCGTGTGGCCCATGTGGAAGTTGCTCCTTTTTACACCTGTAAGAAGATCACCCAGCTCATCTCTGAAACGGAGGTACTTCGATCCATGTGCAACGACTCATTCCACTTTAGATGATTTAGGATGCTTTCACACCTTTGTTCCGGTTCAGTTCGTGTGGACCAAGCACAAGAAATTATTCGCTGTAGAGTTTTGGGTCGTTTTCCCACAACACTGATGGCTCTTGTCCGAACCAGTTGAAACTAACACGAATGCAGTTGTGGGACAACATCCACATCACTCATTGCCATTTAACGTATATCCTGGCTGGTCATCGTATACTATATAGTTTGTATAAATGACTTTAGGCAGAGATACATTTAGAAAATGCAGCAGGCTTGTGGCTGGACAGTTATGTTTTAATTCGTTGGGGAGGGCAAAGAGGAGTCATTTAGTTATTTTTTCCCAAACATGATCCATCAGGTAAGTTCATGTTGAATGATAGGGCTATGTTGCTTGAGTGCAAACTGTCAAAAAATAAGTCTCCTCATCCAATAATGCAGAGCGCATCTGACTACAGCAGCCGGATTAGTCTAAAAAGGCGGAGTACATTTTGCAGTTGCGTCTGCTGAGTTTGGATCATGTTCTCACCACAAGCAAAGCACTTCACTTTTTGCTCCGCCTTTGGTGCGCACTTGGATATGATTAGTACATTCACCTGCTCAAACGGACTGCACCAAGTAGGAAAACTAACTCTAGTATGATTCAATCAAACTAAATGACACAGATGTGAAAGCACCCTTAGAAACAACATATCTGATGTCAAAGTCTTAAACAAAAGTGAATTTGCGACTGATAGTGTGCAGTGAGTTATTTTAACCCTTAAGGTTATTTGTGTTTTTGAACCTAAAGGGTCTTGTTACCACAGAGTTGGAAGGGGGAGACAGGCAGAAAGCCATGAAGAGGTTACGAGTGCCTCCACTGGGTGCGGCACAGGTATGACACGAAACCCACACTTGAGTACTTTTTTCAAATTAAAATCTTTTATTTCCGTACTGAATTCTCTGTTTATCTTAGCCTGCACCGACATGGACGACCTTCAGAGTAGGACTGTACTGTGGGGTCTTCGTCGCTTTAATAGTCACAGTCATCATCACAGGTAGACCTTCTGCCAGCCTGTCTCATCTTGGCATCTTAACATTGTCATTTTACTGAATTCCTAATGTTTTGCACATATTTAGGTGTGGTAAAGCTGATTTCAAACAAGAGCGATAACGTGTGGCCACTGATAAGAATTTATCGAGGTGGTTTTCTGCTCATTGAGTTCCTGTTCTTGTTGGGCATAAACACATATGGCTGGAGACAGGCCGGTGTGAACCATGTCCTAATATTCGAGCTCAACCCTCGCAATAACCTGTCTCACCAGCATCTCTTTGAGGTAATTAAAGAGTTTTGTACAATGCAGTTTGTGTTATTTTTAGCTTAGAATTCTATACAAAGGGTTATTTTAAACCACACATAAATGCAGCCATTTTGTGTAATTAAGATATATACTTGGTTTTTCTTTCTGTGCAGATTGCAGGTTTCCTTGGAGTTCTTTGGTGTGTCAGTATTCTGTCCTGCCTCTTTGCCACAGACATAAAAATCCCAATACAAGCAAACCCTCTAGCGCTGTATGGATTCTTCTTCTTTTTCCTCATCAACCCCTTTAAGACATGCTACTATAAATCCCGCTTCTGGCTGCTTAAGTTACTGGTAAGATTCAGGAGGATACTGTGAGAATTAATCATTAAAGAAAAAGTTTTATTTATATAGCACTTTTTACAATTTCCATTGTTTCACAGCAGCTGTATATAGAACAGGTATAAAGAATATGTTACATTTGTTAAAAGAGGTATCAATTCAAGTATACAGGACCGACAGACGGACACCCACACTGACAGACATGCAAAACAAAAAAGGAGAAACACGGTTAATATATTATGAAGACTATACAATTATATATGGAATTAATAAAAAGCTTTCAAATATTAAAATTAAAAAGTACAAGGTCAAAACTAATGTCTGTAACCTCCTGACGGGCAGAGTAGCTTGAGCCAATGGTGACAAAAAAACTCCAAAAGTAGAAAAACCAGGCCCAGCCAAGAGAAAAACTGCTGCACTGAGGAAGGCAGAAAAACAACAAATTACCATTTCTGCTGTTCACAGTAGTACAGGAAAGCTTCAGTCAAGTAAATATGTTTTTGGTACAGATTTGAACTAGGAAAAATCCCAAAAGGAAGGCCATTTTGAAGTTTATGTGCTACATATGAGAATGCTTTACCCCGAATGGTGGATTTATTTTATTGCTGATGCAGAAAAGTTAGTACAGGCATTTATGACCTCCAGACTGGACTACTGTAATGCATAACTTAGTGGTGGCCCTGCATCATCACTAAATAAACTACAGTAAGTTCAAAATGCAGCTGCCAGGGTTCTAGCTAAACCTAGAAAATATAATCACACATCCCTATTGTACAATCTCTTCACTGGCTACTCATGAAGTGTCGTAGAGACTATGAAGTTCTGCTGATTACTTACGAAGCTTTAAATGGTTTAGGTAAAACTCAGATCCTTTAACAGAACCCCGAATCTCAAAATATGTTGTTGTTTATCTTTGTTTCTGAGATGGAAAAAGGCAGTTTTGTAACTTTTGAAAAATGATTTTCAAACGAAAGGTTACTGTAATGGCGAATTAGAATATATATATGTATTTATTTGTATTCTATTTTGTTGGATTGTTTTGGTTAGCTGTCTCTCTGAATCATCTTCTGTTTTTATCCTACTCCTAAAATTAGTTTCGAGTGGTGACAGCTCCATTCCACAGAGTTGGCTTTGCAGATTTCTGGCTGGCTGACCAGCTGAACTCTTTAGGAGTGGTTCTAATGGACCTGGAATTTATGATTTGCTTCTACAGTATGGAGCTTGACTGGGCTACGTCTAATGGGCAGCTGGACGTTAGAGATGGTGAGACATTGTTTGTCAACATTCAGATGTTAGAGGAAAAGTATATAATGCTTTTTTTAAATACAGTTTGAACCTTATTTAGCATCTTTCCCTCAAAATGTCCTCTTTAATAGTTTTTGTCTTCTAATTAGACGTTAGGATTTGTAACTCGTATTCATACGGAGTACGAGCGGTCATCCAGTGTTTGCCTGCGTGGTTCCGGTTTGTGCAGTGCCTAAGGCGTTATCGGGACACAAAGCGTGCCTTCCCTCACCTGGTTAACGCTGGCAAGTACTCCACTACTTTCTTTGTGGTCATCTTTTCTGCACTCTACAGGACACACAGAGGTACGTAGATGAGCTTTTTCATGGTGCTCCTTAATGTTTGTTATTAGTTCTTACTGTATATAAATCATTTATTTACTTAACATGATCGTTTGTCTATTGTCTGACTCTCTTTTTATTCTTAGGTTCACAGGAAGAACAATACTTCTTTTACTTGCTGATTGCTTTTAAGATCATAAATTCCTGCTACACTTTATTGTGGGACCTTAAAATGGACTGGGGTCTGTTTGACCGTAATGCAGGGGAAAACACCCTTCTCAGAGAGGAGATAGTCTATCCACAGAAGGTAAGAATATATACACAACCAACCTAATTAACAGTTGGTACTCTGAAGATTTTCAGATTCTCAAATATTTGCATAATAAACATTAGAATGAAAGTGTTGATGAAGTGTTCGTGCTGTCTTTCTGCAGGCTTACTACTACTGTGCTATAGTAGAGGATGTAATCTTGCGCTTTGCGTGGACCATTCCTCTTTCCCTCGGGGTTGTGACTACAAAACCGCATATCTTGGATATATTGGCCACTGTCCTTGCACCCCTGGAGGTCTTCAGGTAAGTTGGATATCTATATCAAACACCATACATGCTGGATAAAACATCATCACTGCACTTTAACGGCAAGTTTAACACTGGACAATATTTACACACTGCACTTTAAACAACAGCCTACCTCATCCATGCACAACTTGTTTACACTGTTACATTGTTTACATTATGCAGAACGTGCACACTCTGTGTTTAGTGTTTAATGTTTTTCTCGTGCTAAATGTATGTATGTTGAATGTTTCGACTGTGTTGTCTATGGTACACTGTGTGTACTGACTATATGTATGTGCATATTGCACACTGTCTTATGTCTGCACTATATGTTACATGTTATATGTTACATGTACTGCGCTGTTTTTGGAGCAAGCTCCTAAGAATTTCACTCACCAGGGCACACGTGCCGTGGTGATGTGACAATAAAAGTGAATTGAATTGAATTGAATTGAATCATCAATCTAAATAATGTCATCTGAATTACAGGAACTGTTTTGTTGTAGTTTGTCTTACGCACAACACAAAAGAAGATATTTTAAAAAACATTTGTAATTAAACAGCATTGTATGGAAAGAAAACAGTTCAAGTGGTCCAGTTAAAAACTTTCTTCAATATATCCTCTTTTGTTCACTGCAGAGAAAGACTTTTTGTGGGAAAGAAAGATACATGTTAAATTTTTGTCTGACCTTTTTGGCTGAGCTATGTTCTATGTGTCATCACAGCTGCAAGACATTGTTAGGCATGAGATCCAGTGCATTTAATGTTGAAGTGCCATCCAAGCATTTCAAGCAGTCTTATATAAGCGAGTAACTCTTAAAATCGTTTTTTCAGGCGCTTTGTTTGGAACTTCTTTCGCCTGGAGAACGAGCATTTAAATAACTGCGGTGAGTTCAGAGCGGTGCGGGACATTTCAGTTGCTCCTCTGAATGCAGACGACCAGACACTGCTAGAGCAGATGATGGACCAGGAGGATGGTGTGAGAAACAGATTTGGAAAGAAGAACTGGAAGAGAAGCTACAGCATGTCCTTGAGAAGACCACGTCTTTCCTCCCAGTATGTTCAAAATCAGGCTGTCAATCACGCAGACACAAATAAAGTCTTGGAGTAAATAAAAAAACAGCAACATTTCAATTTGGGTTAAATTTTTGGAATTTAGAGATCTTAGAGAATCTGTAAAAGTAAACCACATTTCTTCGTGGTTAAAAAAAACATAAATTTTATTAAGTGTAGTGAAATTATGCACTACACCTTTACACTGATAATCTCAATAATGAATTCAATTATGAATTTTCTAGAATACTGCTCAAGATTTTCACCTCTCTTCACAGGTCAAAGGTCCGAGACACCAAGGTCCTTATAGAGGACACAGATGACGACACTTGACCCTCGCGACCACAGTGGCTTGATAAAGTCTTTTATTAAGGACCATAGAAGTCAGCAGACTTCGACTCTTCAAAAGCTCTCCAATCAGTCCATCACAAAGCTGCCTGACTTCACAACACATTTCCTAATGAGAGACCTCAATGACTCATAAACAAGCTCATGACAGGAGCGGCTGCCACCTAGTTACTGTAATATTCTTGATTCCTTTGTGACTGCCTTGGTCATTTTTTGAAGATCTAATATGTATCTAAAATGAAATGAAAGGACAGTGTATATATTTGTCGGTTCATAAACCACTTGATTGAACTGCAATCGTTGAAATCATACTGACTGTGGAGTCTAAGGACATGAACAGTTCATCGTTACAGTCGTGTTTGGTCAATCCGTTTGAATACGTGGTCTTTAAAGACATTAAGGATGAGGGGATGAACACATTGATGTAGCAGACACAGAACTGGTTACCCTCATTGACTATAATGACCATTTCTTTTTTTTTTAGAATGTATGTTCTATTGTTATTTATGTGAAGGAGACAAGCCTTGAACATTGCTTTAAAGGAAATCTTTTAACTAGGGTAAGATTTACCTTTGCGACTCCAGCAAAGACCTTCACATGCTTTCACACAACCCTCAGGTGGCTCTGAATAAAAAAAAAGGCTTTTTTTATGATTAAACACTGTTTTATCAAACACATCATTACTTGCTTTACATAGTCTTAAATGCCAACCGGGAATATTTGCCTTGAAGATTTTTCTCTGTCATGTGTTTTAAAGCATCAAGTCTTTCCAATTTAAAGAAGTGATGATTGTGACTGATAGAGAAAAATATTTGCTTTAAGTGTCAGGCTCATTTTAGAGCAAGCCAAATATGTAAAACATTCCTTAAGAAGATTTAGTAGTTTAAACGTTTAATCCATTCTGTCTCATGTGTTTTTCATTTTCTATTAACACATGACCCAATCCTGTATTGCATACTGCTCACATTCCACTGACGTAGCATTCGATGTCTGTGATATGGTTTTTTTACCCATCGTCTTCCAGGGTCTTACCTGTTTCGTGAAAGCCACCTAAGGGTTTAAGAGGTTCTGGGAGGTTCTGTTGCACCTCATTCATAAATCAAGCATAACTGCAGTTTGTCATAGAACGTTGCATTCAAGTCAAAGTGTTTGTTTTAAGTGTAGTTCTACCTTGTCAGCATTGAGGTAGTTTTAATTTGAAGGCTTGTATACAAAACGAGTGTTTGTACCTCTGAAAGCCCTGTCTGCCTGTGAACAATACTACCTGTGTGCATCAGGGTCCCACTGTGTCCTGCATCATGAGGAGATAGACCACAGATAAGAGTTCTGTTACATTCCCTGTATTTTCACACCAAGAAGATCCAGGTTAAAGTGGAGATATTCATTCAGCCTGGATAATTAACAGAAGTTTGGCTTCATAGAAATGTTCATGGGATTCCACTAAGCTGCAATACTCAACAGACACTTGTAAGCTCCAGTTCATTATGTCATGTACTACTGTCCCAAGTAAATGCTTGGACCAAAAATAAAGGTTTCTCTGTGATGCTTGCTCATCATTTTGAATTTAAAGGGACACACCAGTCAAAAACGAACGTCTCAATTTCTTTGTTTAGTTGAACACAAGGATATTTTACAAGAATGTTAGTGATGGAGTTTTCTACTGCACCATTGTCATGGTAAAACTGGGATTCCAATGTGCCCTTAAACTGCTTCCCTAAATTCTTAAAAATTCGTTTTATTTAATAGACCAAAATGACACATTTTTCCACTTTGGTAGTCAATGGTGCACCAGAAATCTCAGTGGCTTACATCCTTCCAAATATCTCTGTGCTGAACACAAGAAATTCATACAGCTTATTCTTAAGGGGATGGGGAATAATTTGTGACAAATTGTATTTTTTGGTGACCACCCTTTACAATATGTATCACAATGTAATTCCGTTTTTTTTTATATACTAAAGTTACACCAAAGCTTACCCTCTTAGATCATACAGACTTTGTACACAAGTTAGTTCCTTATAAAGTCTTTACCTTCTTTTGCTCTGACTTTGTTCCTAAGAGTTTACATTTTGCTTAAATAGACAAAGCTTCTGAGTACCCTTAAACATCAAGTACTGTTATTCATTGCTCCCTATAGCCTTCTATCAAAGAAAATCCCTTAATTGCTTTTATGGTCTAAAAACTTTTCTTGGATTTGCAACCGGCCAAGTAAATGAAGGAATTTCCTTTTCACTTCCTTTAAACTAGTCCTTTTTCAGTTTATTTTACATGGTTTCATTTTAATGACAGTTAAACAAAATAAGCAAAAACTTAAAATGAAAATGTCAAAAAACATTATCTTTTAAAACCAAGCATGGTTTGCCACAAATATTTATTTTCAATACAATTCAGTAACAATCTATCCACATAGTGGTTTTAGATGAAGTGGCAGACTTGTCGGCTCTATAAAGACATGTTGTGTAAATGAGTTCTCAGAGAACATCAACAGACAATGAGGCACTACAGTCCAAATGCTTCTCCTGCAACTCAAGTGTCAGTCAGTATCAGCCTCTACCATCGAACAACACCAGCTTTATGTGTTGGAGCTTTTGTGCGAAACTTTCAGTTCATTTCTGACCATGAATAATTCATGACAAGGCAAAAAACTTTTCAAGTGAAAAGTTTTTTCTGCATTGTTTTCTTGTGCAGAACCAAAAAGAAGATATTTTGAAGAAATCAACATCTGTTGGACCCTATTGACTTCTATTGCATTAACACAAAACCAATGCAAGTGGGGACAAACATTTTTTAAAATACCTTTTTTGTGTTTGGTGGAAAAAAAAACGTCAAAGAGTTTTGAAATGTCAGGGGGGTGAGTAAATGACAGAATTTTCAAGACACAAGCCAGGTGTCTTGCGGTTATAACTTCTTTTCACCACAAATGAACGTGAAAGCAGGAACACATGAGTCTCCCGCTGTTGTGGTAAGTTGGGACACTCCTGAGAAAAATTGATTATTTGTAAAGATATCTTCAAGAAAATTCATTTGAGATCAAGCACCATGGCAGCTGGATTTTCCAGGTATGAGCGCCATAGGTTGGAGAAGCGGCACATGGTGGCTCCGTCTATGACACGATGATCAGCAGACCAGCTGACGTTCATGATATACGCCTTTATCACCTCATCACGAGAAGTAAACCTGGGCAGCACCTGTACAGAGGAGAAACTTTAAATAAGTAATTGTTAACATTTAATTTTTAAGCAATACTAAAGCATTGAAATTAAAACAAAGTTGCATGAACCGTCCCTCCAATAAATGACTGAAAAACCATTAATACAATCTTAAATGTTCTTATATGTTTTTATCAGGTGAAAAAACGAACTGCTCACCTGAATCTTTCCCAAAGCACCGATGGCCACCTCTGGGGGCAGAATCACTGGTTTTGCATATGTCCCTCCAATCTAAAAAAAAAAAACCCACTTGTCACGTACTGAATTATTTAATGATGAGAGATCCAGTCAGCACTAGATTTCCACTGAAAGGCTCCCATTGAAGGCATTTAGATTTTCCAAACATGGGAAAATTGCTAGTAGAATTTGGTGAAAAAATAGCATGACCCCTCAGAAGGTCGTTAGAGCCTCACCGAGCCAATGTTGGAGAGTGTGAAGGTTCCTCCGGTGAGGTCAGCGGTGCCCAGCTGTCCAACGGAACCAAGAGCCTGAAGACGGTTGAGTTCCACAGCAATGTCAAATACACTTAGGTTCTGAACGCTCTTTACATTGGGCACCAGGAGGCCCTGAAGAGTGTCCATTGCCAGGCCAATGTTATGAGATGCCTGAAAGATGACAAACATCCGTTTAACAATTTTATTAAACAGTTTTTTAATTCAGGTTTTATCTTGCCTTATATGTAATATTCTGGCAGCCTTCATCCACAGAGGCATTCAGAACAGGGAATTGCAGGAGGCCAAGTGACGCAGCCTGAACAAAACAGAGAAAATCTAAGCTTGAGAAGCTGAAGGAGAAACATATACAGTTTTAAATACTTAAATTAGCATTTTGTAAAAATTCTGAATAGTTAAAGTAGAACCAGCACCTTTATGAAGAAAGGCATGTAGCTGAGTTTGATTCCTCGAGATTCCGCAAGACCCTTCAGCTCTGAGCGTAACCGCACCAACTCCGTCAGATCCACTTCATCACAGTAACCAAAGTGAGGAATCTTCAGAGCGGCAGTCATAGTCTTCACCATGGCCTTCTGGAAACCTGCGTTTATGGAAGAGATGTTTATATACATTCTCTACAGGGTTTAGAAAAAAACACGCTTTGACAAGAAAGTTCACCGTTCAGTGGCTCTGTTCTGTCCTTGCCGGTAAAGATGGGTTGAGTGACCACTGCAGGAGTCATGACAGGTTTCTTCTCCTTGGGGGGAGTATCTGTAGTGCTGTCTGCAGGTGCCGGGGTTTTTTGGACTTCATAAGGCAGGATGGCTCCTGTTTGCTTGGCTAGGAAATTGAGAATGTCCTCCTTCAGAACACGGCCGTCTATTCCTGTCCCAATTATTTCGCTAAGTTTAATCTACAAGAGCATTCGGAAAAGAAACTGTTATACATGAACATGTAAGAAAATATCTGTTTTTCTTATTCATTGCTCACTAAGCATTGTTTTTTATCAAACATAAAACAGTTTCAGTGATAATTGCAGCTAAGCAAGCATTCAACCAGATTGCTATTGAAATAATTTACATTGTTCTCAATGGCCAGGCGGCGCACGGCTGGTGTCGCTTGGGTTTTTTGGCCCTTGATCTCTGGGAGTGGTTCTTCATGGGAAACTGCTGGAGTCTCTACAACGTCCTCTACTAGGGGGACCTCTGCAGGTTAACAAAAGACATGCATTCTTCCAAAAAACTCCAGATTGATACGTTACGACGTTACGTTTATTTTTACATTTTAGCATTACAAACGCAAGCAATGACTGACCCTGCACTCTGTCTGTTTCAATGTCCACGAGAGGAGTGCCAACATGAGCGATGGCATCAATGTCGTAATGCAGCTTACGGATAACTCCATCATAACGGCTTGTGATGGTAACGGAGGCTTTATCACTTTGGACTTCGCAAATGCTGTCAAACTGGGACACCCTATCACCTTCCTTAACATACCTGTAAATAGAGTGGATAAATAGAAAAGAAAACAGAGATTTGTTTGGCAAACATTTTCAAAAGGTGTAATTTTACTCCACAAATTGGTTGAACATCAGCACATAACCTGATGACACCACATCAATACAACAAACACAAGGTTTAAAACACACTTTTCAAATGAAATCTTTACGACTTACTTTGTTCTGCTGACACAAAAAAAGATATTTTGAAGAATGTTGGTAACAGAACTTGCATGTTTTGTGCCCATAAAATCCGCAACATCTTGACACCGGTGTACCTCAGGGCTCAGTTCTTAGACAGTTGCTCTTCTCGATTTACATGACATCACTGGGATCAGTCATTCGTAAGCATGGCTTCTCCTACCACTGTTATGCGGATGACACGCAACTCCACCCTGCGTTTCATCCTGAAAATCATGCGATTTCGACCCGAGTCTCAGCATGTCTGAGTAACATCTCCCTCTGGATGAAGCAACACCACCTACAACTTAACCTTGCGAAAACGGAACTTCTTGTCATCCCTGCCGACTCGAAGACTCATCACAATCCAACTAGGAGCATCGACCATTGTGCCCTCCAGGTCTGCGAGAAACTTGGGAGTAATCATCGATGATCAGCTCAACTTCACAGATCATGTTGCCGCGACTGTCAGATCCTGCAGATTCATGCTTTACAACATCAGGAAGATCAGACAGTTTCTCACAGAACACTCCACACAAATCTTGGTTCAAGCTTTGGTCCTGTCCAGGCTAGACTACTGCAATGCGCTGCTTGCTGGACTCCCGATGTGCACAACTAAACCTCTGCAGATGATTCAAAATGCAGCGGCAAGAGTGGTGTTCAAGGAACCAAAAAGGACCCATGTAACACCTCTCTTCATTAAACTACATTGGCTTCCTGTAGCAGCTCGCATTGAATTTAAATGTCTTCTCATTGCCTACAAGACCACCACCGGTTCAGCACCCACTTACCTTAACTCACTAATGCAAAGATATAGGCCCTCAAGATCTCTGCGCTCCGCAAATGAGCTGAGACTTGTGGTACCAGCTCAAAAGGGTAAGAAATCTCTCTTTCGAACGTTCTCTGCTTCAGTTTCTCGATGGTGGAACGATCTGCCTCTTCAAGCTTCGCGCTTGTCAGACTCGGTCTCTATCTTCAGAAAACTCCTAAAAACTCATCTTTTCCGGCTACACCTAACTCACTAACTCACTTCTTTTCTAACCTACTCACTCGATCAAAAAAAAAAAAAAAAACTTTTGTAACTTCTCTCTCTGTGTAACTTGGTAGCATTGTTGTAGCACTTGTTCACCTATTGTTGTATCGGCTATTTACCGCTTCATTGTCTCCTCTACTATTGTAAGTCGCTTTGGATAAAAGCGTCTGCTAAATGACTAAATGTAAAAATCGAAGTCAATATGAACCAACGGTTTTGGTTACCATCATTTTTCAAAACATCTTCTTTTGTATAGTCTAAACCTTTAAAAATGGTGAGTGAATTTTTTGAGAACTACCCTGTAAGGACAAATGTCACTTAAGAAGCTGTTATCATGTCCTAGACTAACTCTGAATGACCCCAAAGCATACATTTTATTTTAAATGTCATGGGATGTAATTGCAAACTAAAGTCAAGGTCTCCAAAATCCTTTATTAAATGTATTACATGTACATATTGAGAAACAAACATACCACTCTTTGACTGTCACCTCCATGATGCCCTCTCCAATATCGGACAGCTTGAACTGCAGCACCTGTCCAGAGGCCACTAAAAAGATATCAGTGTGTTTAGCATTACAGAAAAAAAAACGCAATATTGTGAAGGTCATGGCACACACTGTAGTGAAGTGAAGTAACGTGTTGCCATGGTGTTTGTGCTCTGCATTTAACCCATTGCACACACACAGTAAGTGAACACACACACCCACTGTGAACACACAGCCCGGGGGGGACGGTGCTTGCTCAAGGGACTCACCTCAGTCGTGGTATTCCCGATGGTTCAGAGTCTCAAACCAGCAACCTTTAGATCACAAGTCCAAGACTCGAACCACCAGGCCACGACTGCCCCTGATATATACAGAATGTGATATATGCCCCTAAACAAAGAATTCATCATTGAACGGGGGGTAAAAGGACCATTTAAAGAGATAGTTCACGGCAAAAGGACAATTCTGTCATTTTACCTTTATGCATTTTTTCTGCAGAACATAAAAAGTATATTGTGAAGAATATAGGAAACCAAAAATGTTTTGTAATGACAAGACGAGGAGTAAACAGTAAATCCTGTTGGCAAGAACTTTAAGTATAATTGACATAAAAATGCATCCAGTTTGAAATTAAACCCTGCTGTTACACAATAAAAAACACAACGTTTGTCTTACGAGAACTTAAACCATACTTTACATTTACATTTATTCATTTGGCAGACGCTTTTATCTAAAGCGACATACAAGTATTGTAATCAGAGCAAACAGGGGTAAGATGTCTTACTCAAGGACACTTCAATTATGATCTGCTGACACTGGGATTCAAACCCACAACCTTCTGCTCACAAGTCCAACCCTCTCTCACCACCAGAACACAACTGATCCCCATTAGAAAGTGCATTCACTACTGATAGAGATGTAACATACTGGGGCTGGATCTGAAGCCTCTCCATTGAAGTGATGTGAGGGGTGTGGAGGAATGAAACACATGGGCTGCTTGAATCTTCAGGTGCCTGCCACACATCTTAAGACGAGGAGACAAGACCTGAGGCTTTGGCTTGAAGAAATAATAGCACAATCAATGCATATTCTTCCATCAACAGAAGGTTTGACTATAACACTTCAAACATCCCATCTACATACAAGCTTGAAGCTGTACAAGTGAGTGCATGCATTTAAGGAATGTCTCTGGCACGATGTGCATGTGTGTGAGTTAATGACTGACGTCATGTTTGTTTATAACTCACCAGAAGTCTCAGCATTCGCACAGAACTCCGCACTGGCATCACCGCAGCCATCTTTGCCAAAGACGCTCATCAAGATGTTAGACAGGACGAGACGGTTCACTCTATGTGCAAAACATCAACTAAAGAGGCGTTAGCAATAAGCTCTCTAGTGGAACAACCGCTCATTTTTATAAAACACACAAATCGAAGGAAAACTGCATTATGTTGCCGGAAGTAATGTACGTTTTAATTTGAGAAAATAGGCAAAGTCGACTGAAATGAAGTGAAAACAGAAAATTGTGCCGAGTTGACAATCTTGTATTTTTGCATTTTCTTGTTTCGGCAAGCTCTTCTGACGTCATTCTCTCGCCTCTCATTACCAGCCAATGACAAGCGTTTGTTCTTGGCCTATTCTCAGTCATTTATTGATCATGTTTATTTGATATACCAAACTCCTGTTTCTATTTACATTTAATCACACACAATATACTTTATTTTCATTTTAATTTATATTTTAATTTGATGAAAATCACCATGGGCCATTTCTGACAATTTGTACGTTTTTGTTTTTTTGTTTTAAAAGCCTGTTTCCAATAACATTTATTATAACCCGAATGTAAAATTAAACAATAATATTTATTCAATAAGGACAATCCAGGCTGGTTTGTATCCATCAAATGCCTTCAAAACCCGCGTCAAAACCCATCTCTTCCATTGGCACCTAACCCACAAATAAACCTTCTATTAATAAACCTCATATAAAATACTCTTCTTTAACATTCTCTTCTATAAAATACTCTTCTTTAACATTCTCTTCTTTAACATTCTCTTCTATAAAATACTCTTCTTTAACATTCTCTTCTTTAACATTCTCTTCTATAAAATACTCTTCTTTAACATTCTCTTCTTTAACATTCTCTTCTATAAAATACTCTTCTTTAACATTCTCTTCTTTAACATTCTCTTCTATAAAATACTCTTCTATAAAATACTCTTCTTTAAAATTCTCTTCTATTAAATACTCTTCTTTAACATTCTCTTCTATAAAATACTCTTCTTTAACATTCTCTTCTATAAAATACTTTTCTGTAACATTCTCTTCTATAACATTCTATTCTTTAACATTGTCTTCTATAACATCCTCTTCTATAACATTCCCTTCTATGAAATACTCTTCTATAACATCCTCTTCTTTAACATCCTCTTCTTAAAAAAAAAAACTTAGCACTTGGTATGTATGTTGTATTATTCTGGCTAGGACCGGCATCAATTTAGCTTAAGATTGCTTTGTTCTTGCCTGTTTATTTGCTTCTTTTGTAAACTTCATTTGTAAGTCGCTTTGGATAAAAGCTAAATGACAAAATGTAAAAATGTAAATGGTCTGAGGTCATCACAGCACTGCTGGTATTGTGACTTATTCTGTGGGATGTCTAGTAACCTACTTTTCTCAGTTCAGTAGTCATTAACTTAGAGAGATTACCACGGAGATTGAACTCTTTCCCTCACCCTGTTAATCTGCTGTGTAATTCTCAGATTAAGATGAGGTGATCAGTGTAAGTGATGTAAATAACCCACATTGTGTGTGCATGTGTTTGTGAGTGTTACATCATTTTGTAATTAAAAAGAGAATTAATGATTGACATTAGGGTTGAGTAAATGGTGAAGGCTAAACTCTTCCTTTAAGATCCTTTAAGCCTTTTTAATCCTATGTTAATTCTTAGATATACAAATGAAATATTCCTGCATCACATCCTATTATGGGAATCATCTAATATGAATCATGACGCAAATATAAAAACATCAAAGGACTTGGAGCTCTCAAAAGCTACAACAAAAGAAACCGATGTCTGTCTGGCATTTAGTTTTTTTCCTGGTTGAGATGGCACTGAATTACATTAAAGGTCTCAACATATTCAATAATCATTTAAAATGACAGCTGTGTTATAGGTAAAACTCTTTAAGGTAGCTTCACTTCCTCCTTTGTAACATATGGGCCCAAAACATAACAGTTTATTTTATGCAAATGTTTAAGAAGATAATGTGCATAGTGAGAGTAAATGTTTATTAAAAGTCAGCTATGTATTGTGTGCATTGAAAAAAAAAAACATTACAACAACAATAAAAAATAAAATGTATGAACACTATAAATTCTATTTAAAGATATCCCTGTACAAGTTAAAAGCTACTATTGTTTCTCAAATGTCAACATAAAGGGTTGATAACCTCTCCTGAAACACTGTTATTGGAAACCCTCTTCCATTTGGACTTTGGCCTTTAGACCACATCAGCATCTCAGGTGTTGCCTGAACACAGCCTCACAGTCACTGAGCCTTGAATGAGAGAAACATCCACCACACACTGCCGGAACAGTGAAATTCCCAGGGCAATTCACTGTGACGGAGTCTCATAGAGACAATGGGAATGTGTCACTGAGGTCATATTGCAAACCCAATCAGAGTAAGAAGTGAGGAGTGGCATTCCCACCTTCGCAGGAACTGAGCGTAACAGAAAACTCCAGCAGCACCAGAGCCTCTGGGTTTAAGCTGAGCTGTAACCTGAGTTTGTCACTTGAGCTGCATGTACCTTTGTGCTGTGGCACATTAGCAGGTGGAGCTGTGGAGCCTTTTTTGTGCTTTGGGTTCTATAAAAATGCAGATTATTTGTACCATTCTGTGATTCAGAAAATGTGTATCATTAGGACGTTCTTATATGTAAACTCCTCATCAATGATAGCTTCTTTCTCATCTGACGGAACTCAATGAAGGCATGTCCCATACTCACAGTCTGTGTGT